>OZ009948.1:16067500-16267000 GCA_963932025.1 Erebia epiphron | reverse complement strand
ATATAATATCAATACTAAATGTAATAACAATTAAAGTTCTAATTCGAGTCTCAAAGTCATTAATAGTTGTCCCTGGAACGAGTTCTATTATAAATGCTAAAGTGTGTTTTTGTTGGTTTGTCCTTCAATCACGCCGCAACGGAGCGACGTGATTTATGTCAATTTTGGCATGGGTAAGTATAGTCGAGGACCTGAATAATGACATAGGCTACTTTTTATCCCGGAAAATTAAGGAGTTCCCGGGGAATTATAAAATCTAATCTCAACGTAGACGAAGTCGCGGGCATCGGCTATTGTTATACATGTACTAACAACTATAAGTATATATAATTAATACCTTACTTATGTACATTATAAATCACTCTTACCTCCGATTTGGGATCGGTATAAATTAATGGGTAGCCCGCCCTAAGTTATGTGGGTAAATCTAATTCGAGTTATTACACTTATATTTCACGGTGAGCCTTAAGATTAATGTCATTTCTAGCACATTGGAGAACCACTGATCGAGCAGTGAGGAATCAATCTATGGAATTACATAAGGGAGATGTACTCTCCAGTGTAATATATATTATCATCTACACAGATATGTTAGTACTATGACAGTATCACTAATTCGGTTGCACACTTTCTTTGAACTAACCTAAATTGAAAGAACTAATTCTAGAACTAATGAAAGGGACAGCAATACAGTTAGTCCTTTAATTTTACTGCAGTTAAGAGATTGTTTAAGAGCCTAAAATTAGCGAAATCTGTCATCATCATCATTATCATTTTAACCCATTGCTGGCTCACAACTGAGCACAAGTCTCCTCGCAAAACCAAGAAAGGTGTTACCATAGTCTACCACGCCGGCCAAGTTCGGATTTGAAAACTTCACGTACCTTCGAGAACATCATGAAAAACTCTCAGGCATGCCAGCTTCCTCACCGTTTGAAGCAAGTGACTCTTAATGATTTCTTACAGAGCATAATATACTGCCTCGTTGGTCTAGTGGTTGGCATATTCGACTGCGTCCGACAAGGTCCCGGGTTCGAGTCCCGGGTCGGGCCATAATTGGGTTTATCTGACTAGAAATTCTCAGTAATAGAATTTTGCAAGTTGGCGGTGCTTCACCCCCGTGCCTCGAGCCCGTTATCACTAACATGATAATAGTCGTTAAAGCCGCCAAACCGCCTTTGAGCAGCTAAGCTCTAATTCCCTCTCTCTCATGAGAGTGGAGGCCTGAGCCCAGCAGCGGGACGTTGATGGGCTGTAGTGGGAGCATAATATAATAGAGTTAGACGCGCGTTCCCGAGGATCGAACCCGTGACCATCTAAACGAGGTCTAATAATTTAACCAGACCATCACCGCTTAATTTTCTACGCTTATTGCTTACCCAACTATAAAAACCTTTTAATGTTTACTTAACAAGAAATGCATAATTGGTAAGCGCGGTATTTTTAAACCCTTAAACAAAATTATGTACCTACGTTAATTTGTGTCGCTAACTACCGGATTGCAATTTAGATGAGAGCTATAAAGTTAATCATGATGTTTAATTAAGTTTGCTATATTTAGTTAGATTGTTGGTACATTATTTATATGAATGCCAATTTATTACTAATGAATGAGATCCGTAAAAACACCCAATCTGAACTTGCACACATCTTTACTAAAATAGTTATAGCTATAAATGCACTTAACTTTTTATTCGTCACGGAAATAACGCCCATCATATTTTACACCGCGTGTGAAGGAATAAAAAATTAGGGAAACCCGACCCTCGCTATAAAAAACCACTTATGTAGGTACCTGCTTCTTATTACCTACGTCGGTCGCCCCTTATCGCGCCCTTATTGAAACTAAAACGTCCCCATGGGGCCAAGATGGTGTATGAGAAATGGCCGGACAAACCCCGTGGAAACCTATAGCATAATTGGTTCAGGTAACAAACTATTTAAGGTACTTATATTATTTTCAGGTAACAATACATCATCTAAATACTTCGACGGGTGGACGGTAACAATTATTGAAATTTTGTTGATGTTTCACAATCAGACCGTATATTTTATACAGTACTTCGCGATAGAGTTATTTTCAACATGTAATAATTAATATCCTCCCGACTGAATTTCGGCCATGGCGGCCTATCTCCAGAGAGATTATCCCTCTGGGCGGGAGATATTATATGCACTAGTGTTTAGCCCTAGCAGTTTCCTTTACTCTCATTATCCGACGGAACGGAAAATCCAACACGACCGGAGAGATATCAGGTGCAGGACCGACGGCTTAACGTGCTCTCCGAGGCACGGGGGTGAATCACCACAAACTTCGAAACTATGACCAATAACTAATTCATTCAAATCAAAGTAGTACCTAATAATATGAAGAAATCGATGAACTTACATACTCTACAGTCTACATAGTAACTGTTCAATATTAAGCCACCCAAATTCGGGTAAAATTATGTTAATATTATTAGCCTGTTTTTAGGTAGAGGCTTTACTAACTGACAGACTTAATGATGCCAAAGAGTTGGAAAAACTCTGCTTGAATAGATAATAATTTTTGAACTTGAGCTTCAGAAGAGGATGCTTCATAATGTAAAAGTTAACCAACGCGAACTTAGTTTCGACTTTGTTTTCAAAGTGTCCGTCTGAAAAATAAGATGGGCAGTGCAAATTGGCAACAACAAATATTTAATGGAACTATTTTTAAGGTATATAGAAAACTAGGTGAGGCCCGCGACTTCGTACGCGTAATTCTATATATTTTATTTTAAGTAACATAAACATTTCGATTTTCAACCGACTTCAAAAAAAGGAGGAGGTTCTCAATTCGACTGTATTTTTTTTTATGTTTGTTACCTCAGAACTTTTGACTGGGTGGACCGATTTGGATGATTCTTTTTTTATTTGAAAGGGCATACTTCCCAAGTAGTCCCATATAAATTTTATCGAAATCGGTCGAGCGGTTTTTAAAATATCAACAATAAAATAAGTACTTTGTATATCGTGTGCTTGTTGTTGTAAAGTTGGCGCGGGAGTTTGAAGTCGGTTGTTTAAAAATAATTTTTTATATTAAATTATGTAGGATAAAAATGCCTTTACTTCAGTGAGTGGAAAATTTGCCACGAAAGCGTAGCTGACAGACAGACAGTCGGACAGACACCGTTTCGCATTTATAACATTAGTATGGATCCATACTAATATCCGCATCCATCCATATCCATACTAATATTATAAATATGCGAAAGTGTGTCTGTCTGTCTGTCTGCTACGCTTTCACGGCCCATCTGTTCAACCGATTTCGCTGAAATTCGGTACAGGGATAGGTTGTATCCCGAGGAAGGTCATACTTTTTATCCCGGAAAATTCAAGAGTTCCCGCGGAAATAAAAAAAAAATCTGTGCAACCGATTTTAATGAAATTTGGTACAGGGACAGGTATCCCGGGGAAAGACGTAAGCTTCTTTTTATCCCGGAAAATTAAAGAGTTCCCGCGGGAATCAAAAAAATCTTAATCCACGCGGACGAAGTCACGGGCATCATAATATTGTTTTATAAAAATAAAACCGACTGATTGGTATATCCACGCACAACTCTTTAATAATATATTTTGTACGATCGATTTTTAGTCCCCTCGCGTATGGTGAAGGATACCCGTAACCTGTACCAACCATGGTAAATAGATAGGTCTACTTGCTAGAACACTTCGATACTCCGCTCAAATAAGAGAAAGATGCTATTTAGCTTATAATATAAAAGTACGTTCGATAAGCAAAAAAGTATTCTAGGATGTGGTTTAACAGTCCGCAACAGCGGCCAAGTGGCGAGTCCAGCATTACATTTACGGATCGTGTATTCAACGTGAGAGGAATTACGTGCTCCGATGTTGTTCTACAAACATTTCGCTTTATTCCAAACATTTTATTGTGTATTGGTAATAATATTTTGCTAGTTTGAAACGAACGTTGTACATCTCTACATTTCTAGAGATATACATCCTGACTTTAAATACACTTACGCATTTATAATGTGAAAGTGGGTCTATCTGTATATCTGACTGCACAGAGTTTTGCCCAGAGCTTATATTGTAGAAATTCTCACGTATGCGAAGCCGCTGGTGGCTAGGCGTTGATAGGTCAGTCAGTGAGTGATTGAGTGATTGAGTGAGTGATTCTGTCTCTCTGGACGGAGACTGTGAGAGAAATGGGTAAAAAATTATTTTGACCGTTTGAGAAAATTAAAAGACAGAATTATTAAGGTCGTGCGTGTAAATTAAATATGAAGGTTAAATTTACAGCTTTTCAATAATTTATTAGCTAATAGATGAAACCTCTCGGTAGGTAATGGAGCAGGGCAGTGCATTTTAACCTGGAAGAGTTATAGCAGTTTTATAGACTCATATTCCTAATCGGTTCCCACGTAATGCTTTTAAATGTGTCGAATAGCCCTCCGAGTGCTCATTCACGATAAGGTTCTCCATAGTCATACTTCCTTGCTAATTAGGTGCAGCATGAATAAAACCTTACGTACGGGTACGAGTTTCATTCCACACTTTTCCAAGTCCGTCAGTCCACTATGTTCTTTTTTTTTTGCGTGATAGGCTTGCGCGTAACGACAATCATGCATAAATCAAAGCAATGAGAGGTCTAGGTTGGAACGCGCTTGCCTAGAAGATGGCTATTCACTCTTGCCTTGAAGGTACTTGAGTTATAGTGGCAGGAAACACGTGCGCTGGAAGGGTGTTCCACACCCTAGCGGTTCGTATCAGAAACGTCGAGCAAAAACGCTTGGTGCGAGCAAATTGGACGTCAACCACATAAGGTCGCTAACGCTGTTGAAGTTCCAGAGCACACTCCCCATGGTATATTCGATAAAAAACAAGAAGGCGATATTGCGTCGGTGTTGTAGACTAAGCAATTTCGCCTACGTAAGTGATTGATCGCCAATTATTATTCTTCGGGCAGGGCGTTCTATCGAGTCTAATGTATCGAGTTGGTACTTGGCGGATCCATCCCAAAGGTGGCAGTAATACTCCACGCCAGAACGAACTTGTGCCTATATACCTAATCTACTGATTAGGTCCACCATTAGTCTAGAACCCTTTAACACTTTGCAACTCAATTAGGATCCACTGAACGGCTCCATGTCTGCCTCATTGGTCAAGTGGTTAGCATAGTCGACTGCGGATCACGAGGTCCTGGGTTCGATTCCCGGTCGGGCATAAAAGTTAGGTATTGGGTTTTTCAATTAAGAAATTCTCAGTGCCAGCCCGGAGTTGGAAGTTGGCGGTGTTTCACCCCCGTGCCTCGGAGAGCACGTTAAGCCGTCGGTCCCGGTTATTATCACTAACATGATGATAGTTGTTAAAGCCCGCCAACCTGCATTGGAGCAGCGTGGTGGGTCTAAGCTCTAATTCCCGCTCTCCTATGAGAGTGGAGGCCTGTGCCCAGCAGTGGGACGTTAATAGGCTGTAGTGATGATGATGATGAACGGCTCCATCAGTGGAGCGAATAGCATTCTGGAAGTTCCCTGTGACTATGTGACTATGGTTACTTGCTTGCTCACTTGGTGAGCAAGAAAAATATAAAGGAAATTTTCAACTTAATAGTTCACCTCAAGAAATTTATAAGCTTGCACGTGAAATATAAATCATTTCTCATACGCTATTGGATCGTGAAGAATGCAATTTCGAGGGTGGGGTACCAACAACCACACTGCTGTTTTGCTACTATTATTACTGCAATAGATTATGGATTGTTCACAGATGCGCCACAACATTACCTTTGAATCAAAATAACATAATTTAATATAAAAAATTCTTTTTAAACAACCGACTTCAAACTCCCGCGCCAACTTTACAACAACAAGCACACGCTATACAAAGTACTTATTTTATTGTTGATATTTTAAAAACCGCTTGACCGATTTCGATAAAATTTATATGGGACCACTTGGGAAGTATGCCCTTTCAAATAAAAAAAGAATCATCCAAATTGGTCAACCCAGTCAAAAGTTCTGAGGTAACAAACATAAAAAAAAAAAACAGTAGAATTGAGAACCTCCTCCTTTTTTTGAAGTCGGTTGAAAATACAATTCTATGCTCCAATATTTAATTTTGTGTGCCTTCTCGTAGCCATTATTTTGCCATTATTATTAATTATTTTTGCCGTAATTATTGATAACGCAGTAAATTGAATATAGTTCGCGCCTGAGTTGAATGCAGAGCTTATGTACGGTGACACAATATACATAAGCTCTGCATTCAACTCGCGCGCGAACTGTACATCTATCAATCAAGATTGTCGCTAAAAGGGACTGCATCACAATTTATTATTAATATTTTGTTATAATATGAAAACAATAGCTTATGCCCGCAGCTTCGCTCACGTTTACTTCAATTTACGAATAATAGAAAGATCAAAAGACCAATATTTATAAAAGTGATCCGTATAAATTTAGTCCAGACGCCTAGTATCATATCCTAGATAAACAAAGCTACTCAGGTAATACCAAGTATCTGATTGATACCACCCTATAGCCTATTGAGCCTTTTATAGACTTTTTTATCCTATATGCGCACTTTGATTCCCTCAACTCTGTATCTCTGGGAACTCTTGAATTTTCCGGAATAAAAAGTAGCCTAATGTCCTTCACTGGGATACAATCTAACCCTGTACCAAATTTCATCAAAATCGGTTGTACAGGTGGACCGTGAAAACGTAGCAGACAGACAGACAGAAACACTTTCGCATTTATATCGTAATATTAGTATGGATGTTATCAGATTTTGCAGTCTCCATTCAGGTTATTGAGGGAATAGTAGATTATTCACCACGGGGGTAATGCGATGTATTATGTCACGGGCGCCGGGATAAATCCCAAGCGGAACGAGGGATTTTAGAGTAACTCCCGAGCGTAGCGAGGGTGTTGCATCTAGAATCCTGAGAGTAGCGCGGGAATTAGGGGCGCCCAAGATTAATACAGCATTACCCCTACGGTGAATACTCTACTTTTCACACCTCGCGATACAACCACTTCTTTCAGCTGGCGTGGCCTACTCGATTTGACAAACAAATTTCGTCAGTGCGAATCTAGTGGGCCACGGCTTTGGTTTTCGAAAATCGAGATGGCCGCGCCTGCTGAGAACACATTATGTTTACCGAAATTAGACTTTATGGATATAGCAATAAGAATTATGAATAAAACCTCTTTGGAATGAATAGAATTTCCTTCAGATCTTGCTTCAGATGCGCGATGATTCTAAATTCAAATCACATTATAACCCTAGGGATTTAATGTCTTACTTTAACCTTAGATAACAGGCCATGTAATAAGGCGTTGTTGAGCGAGTGGTGTGAAAAAATATTAAACTTTTATTCTTTGACACAAATGTATTGCAACAACCGTGACGCCCCCAGCCGAATGCGATTGAATTTGAGAATGCAATCTTTCAAGGAATTTTTCTATTACCTAAAACGGCGGCGTGTTATTTCATATTGCTTAGCGGCCGGCCGCAAAATGAGTTTAGCTTTTCCTTCTCTGCGGGTTTATTTTAAAAATACCTATTGAATTTAAGACGCGGTTAAAAATTTTAATGACAATAATTTTTGGTCAGTTTGTCTATAAAACCCAGTCCTATTAATTTAGTTTCGATGTAAATTAGTTTGAGTAAAATCTCAAGGTATTGAGTAAAATCTCAAGCGGCTGTGCGCAGCGGTTTGGAGAATAAGTACTATCCAACCTACCAGGTTAGGTCCATATCACTTACTATTATAGATTGACTGACCTGTCAAACTTCTTTTTTATCAACTTTTGACGACCTCCGTGCCGCAGTGTTGAGTGATATTGTCTTAACGTGCGGAGGTCCCGGGTTCGATCCCCGGCAAAATCAATTTGGGAAATTAAAATTTTCTGAATTTTACCTGGTCTGGCCTGGTGGGAGGCTTCGGCCGTGGCTATAGTTACCACCCTAAGTGGTAGACGTGCCAAGACGTGCCGCCAAGCGATTTAGCGTTCCAGTACGATGCCGTGTAGAAACCGAATAGGTTTTATATAACTGCCTTGCCCCTAACAGGTTAGCCTGCTACCATCTTAGACTGCATCATCACTTACCATCAGGTGAGATCGCAGTCAAGGGCTAAGTTGTAGTAGATTAAAAAAAAGGTATAAAAAGTGTATACATAAATCTTAGTCACTTTCTCCTTTTACATATTTTATTCTAAGATTTATAGATTAGAAGAAGTAAATAAAGAAAATCTATTGTGTCGGTGTAGCCTAAAGTAAATCCTAGTGAAATAAGTAAATTTATTTTATTGTTCAATACATTCCACTCAACAGCGCACCCAACGCCTTTGGTTTGGCATTTCTCCAAAGGGTTGTTTGTAGCATAAATTGACAAAAATGTGATTGCCTGTGGCTTCATAGCGATACCACGGGCAATACACTGATACACTGTTATGCCATATTACTAGCTTGTGCCTGCTGACCGTCCGCGTGTACTACACTATATACTTCAAACCCCTATTTTACCCCCTTATTAGCTAAATTTTCAAAAATTCTTTCTTAGCAGATGTCTATAATATATAACAGCTGTCAGTCTGCATGCCAAATTTCAGCTAGATTCATCCAGTGGTTTGAGCTGTGCGTTGATAGATCAGTTAATCAGCCCCTTGAACGTCTTGTCGCCGGATTCCGGTTACAGGCGTTTACGAGATAGCGGGTTTGTAACCGGATTCCGGTTACAGGTTGTATGGCGGTTGTAACGCGTCCTCCGCGGTTGCCGACATTTTTGTTTCTTAAAAATAGAATACTGTCTCGATTCCTCTTTAACTTTGGTATTAAATAATAGGATAAACAAGGACACAGTAGGAATTTTTTGGGGGCCCTACTCTATGAAATAAATCTATGGGTAGAAATTTCGTGCGAGAAAGACACGAACTGTAATTTGATACTTTATTTTTGTTTTTGGTTTTTCAAATTAAAAATGGAAAAGAGTCTTTGTATCGTGTATTAATATTGTGAAATGACTAACCATAGAGAAAAACAACGATTTCAAACAAAGATATGGGTAATATTGTATATTTTACTGAGATTTTATTTTTTAAAAGGGGGTCATTTTTGTTATTTTTCTGTGTAAACCATAAAGAAGAGCGATTACCTTTTAAACTTTAATCTATAGCTATAGATTGTATCGATTTGAATGACGTACTTTGTTTACATAGATTTAGTACAAGCACTAGAGCAACAACCGTCTAAGATAAATATAACAAAGTAATAAATATATAAACATAAGTTTAACATAATACGCTCAACTTTTATTTCTCAAAGAAACACACGTTTTCATCTATCAAATGTTAAATAAATTCTTCAAACAACTTGAAAATAGAAACACAAACAAAATACATGAACACTGCCAACTTAACGTTTGAGTGAGAGTCTAAAATCTTACACTTACAGACGACAAGTTCTGGTTTATGTACAAATATTGACTCATACAATTTTTTCCTTTATGAGCACGCCTTAAAGACTATAGCAGCGTGCAGAAATTAAAGGAAATATATCGCTACTTTGTTTCGTATGTACAGTATAAGCATGATATACGAGCCTGGAGAACGTTAAATGTGCAGTGCAGTTTTCCAACTGTCAAACTTTAAACCTCTGAATTTATATTGGAAAATTGTGAATCGTGTAGTGGCCAATACTTTATCTGTGAATGCCTTCGTGCTAATATAATATCGTATTGCCGTTTCATAGTTTTGACAGCTGCGTATCTTGGCGCAGTCAAATAAAACCACAATATGATAAATTTTATTTTTATTTGAACTTTGCTTTTATTTTTATTGCTACTTTTTAAAAGCCCTTACTAATGAATATACACTGTTTTTAACTTTTCTGGTTAAAAAGTCTATTATTACACGCCAGTTTTTTCATCATTCATGCAATAAATCTCGTGAATCTTTTGCCCTATTCTGACTTTATTAAAACAAATATAAAACAAACATCCATTCTAACATTATAAATATTTATCATACTAATATTATAAATGCAAAAGTGTGTCTATCTGTCTGTCTGATTTTGATGAATCATACATCCCGGGGAAGGACATAGACTAATTTTTATCCCTGAAAAATAAAAAAAAGCAATCCACGCAGATAGTCATAATATGATAGAATTTATGTACCATACATATCCTGAAGTTTGTTTCCAGAGTTACATTTCAATCCAAATGCCCGGACGTACGATTCATCTTGATAATTGGTCTCTGGAAACGTGTAAAAACGATTTATTCAACGTTGTTTACTACGATTTCCCCGATATCAATAAAAATTATCTCTTTGTAGATTGGAGTTCATGCAGTAAAATCAACAGACATGCAAGCTTACCTACATCCAAAAGATAATCTCTGGGGCCATACTGCCACGCTTAAAGACATATTGTTTCATTATTATTGACTTTCGTGTTTTAGAGTTATAATCCTTGTTTTAGGAACGGCAAGGTACGTGACATCAAACTGTCATTTTGAGTAATATTGCTAAAGTATTGGTAGTATGGCCCCTGTTAATGGTAATACGAGTAACTTCGTTTCGAAGAAAAGATTGGTGCATGACAGCAGAAGCTGCCCCAGACGCATGTCCTGTCTGCTGCATCATTTCACGCCAGTTGGATCTTCTGATGGATTGCGAGACCTTGCTCTTTTCTTCAAACTTGCCAAAACCTTATACATTCTACAGGGAATTTTCCTATTCGTTCTGGTGATTTAGTTTATAATCAAAATTTCATACGCCTGAATCTACATTCCTAGAACTCACGTAAGTATTCTTTAGTAACTTGCAGGCTAGAGCTCTATATTTTCACTGTAAAATATATTCAATCACACTAAATCCAGTTCAATAAATAGTGTAGGTTTGGTGAGCTTCGTGGATAAAGCACCGAATTTTACCCGAAACTTCCACCGCCTCGCAACTTTGCAGGTATTTTATCCATGTCTTGTGTAAAGTAGAATCCTGCTCATACAAATTCTCTACTTATTTATTAGGTACCTCTTGTATTATTGAAAACTCTAGTACGATTTTAAAACAGCGAGGGCGGGGATTTTGCATAATTTCAGTATTTGGATGAAAGATTGAGTAAGTTAGAGTAACTTACTTGAAGTAACTTTTTTAATTACAGAACCAATAGATTCGAATTAAAAAATATAATTGTTAGGTTTTGTAATAATTGTTGTAAAATAAACGTGTTGCGTATTACGTTTAACGACAATCATGCCTATAAAAAGCAATAATGAAGTTTAGGTCGGAGTTTAAATTACGCCTATTCACTCTTGCTCTAATGTTTTACTTTGTAGGAAACACCACGACCAACACCATATACCTTAGTGGTTCTAATCAGAAACGATGAATAAAAACTTCCTCATGCGAGTGATTGGTGGAGTGGTGGCGAACGTACACCTTTTCTCATTGTTATGTACCTATTATAGAACGGTGAAAGACACCATCACTGGCTGCGTTCTATCCACGCCAGCGCTTTTGACAAAGAAAGTTGAGAAAAGAAACGATGCTATAAATGATGTTACAATCAGTTTGCCCCATTTTTATTGACATCCCGGTGCAAACTTTTAAAAGGGGTTTTACTCGCATACGCAAATAAAATGTATCGAAAAACTGTTGAACTGCGCTTTTTATTACGCGCTTATCTCCACTATCCGCTTTTATGAGTAACTGACATCCAATAAAAATAAAAAAAGTAATAAATGTCTTGTCGATTAAAAAATCGCGACCTTTTGATGATTCGCTTGACAAATAGTAGGTATTTTCGCCTTTTTATACTCTGAATAAATATTGTTTTCGTTATTTCAGTTGGATGCTTTACGAAAATAGTAAGAAAGCTTGCAGTCTCATATTCGTGTTAGAACAGCAATGCGAATTTGTTTGATATTGCCGTACGATCGCGACTTTGAGAGCGCACGCTGGTTTCAGTTTGTATAGTATAATTAGTATAGGTTTAAGTTTGTATAGTAAAAAAATTGTTTGCTTTTATTCGACCACCGTTAAAAGTTCTTGTTGGAACTGGCTTTAAACTAAATTGTTTATTTTTTAATATGTTATTTTATTTTTATTTCAGAGTTTTACGTACTATGTATTTTATACTGACTTCAAATAAATGTCTCAAACGTCCAAATTTTCCTTTTAACCAATAAATTTTTCCTATAATTTCAATATACCAACAGTTCTTCAAGCATAATATCTTTCTGCTCCTTCTACTGCTTGAAGACCCAGATACTATTTACTATCCACTGTGAGTTAGCGACAGCCACGTTGCTCTAGTGGTTGGCATGTATGTATGCAAGTATTGGGATTTTCTGACTAGAAATTCTCAGTACTAGCCCGGAGGTAGGAAGTTGGCGGTGTATCACCCGTGCCTCGGAGAGCACGTTTAGCCGTCGGTCCCGGTTATTATCACTAACATAATAATAGTCGTTAAAGCCCGCCAACCCGCATTGGAGCAGCTCACAGTGGATAGTAAGCTCTAATTCCCGCTCTCCTATGAGAGTGGAGGCCTGCGCCCAGCACTAGAACGTTAATGGGCTGTAGTGGTGGTGGTGGTGGTGAGTTAGCGAATAAATAGTAGTTTTACATGTAATTAAAAATCGAACGCTTTTACTGAACGGATGTATTGAGGATGGTGGACGGGCACCGTGAGGTTAAAATATTCTAACCCTCTCAGGCTCTCAGTGATTTGTAAGATTTACCTACCTAGAGGAAAGGGAAAGGGCCAAAATATTATATGCCCGTCCAGTTTGAGTGGGCAACTCAATTTTCTTTATGGAATATCAAATATGAGTAGGCTATTTTCGAATGGTGCTAAAATTGTAGGGTTTCTTCTTTCATTTAAATCGAGAATAGTTTCTCTAGAATCAGCTTTTTATCGTCATACCACGGAATAGGTAATACTTCACTTGGAAAAGTTAAGTGTTTTTTAAAAATGAAATTCTTGAAGAGGCTCTAAAAGATTTCTTGGATCTAGATTTTTGCGATGAAAGGAATTATTAAATTGTTAATACAATCTGGTCAGACAGAACTTGTGATTCGGTATAATTTGGCTAATTTGTGCTGGAGGCAATTCTTTTGTGGGCAGAATTTTAAAGGTTTATAAGATTAATCTATTTTAAAAGGGGCTATTTGAAAATTCTTGCTGTCATACAGCTATTATTTTTATAGGTGTAAATTTTTTTGTCGTTATAATAACAAAAAATGTGTATCAAATTATTTCTCATGTAGGTTTCCGTTACTAAAAACTTTGATGGTCACGATATTTGTTTTTTTTTTCTTAACCTGAGAGGAGCCTTATATTAACTGTCACTTTCAATAAACCAGGTCATCAAAACTAACTATAGGATTTTGAAAATGGTTGTTTTCAACAAACAGACAAAAGAAATCTCTAAGGAACCTGTTTTATTTTGGAGTACTAACGCTGTTTTGTGAGGCTACAACTCTTCCGTTTTATTTCTGTAATCAATTAAAGTATTATTCCACGTCATACACTTTTATTATACCTAGAGCTCTGCAGAATAAAATTTCCATTCCCGGATGTATTTTTAGAAATTCATACAATTCGTATGCACATCAAACGCAGTACCTAACGGAGAGTCGTAAAAAGACCTCCCCGGACGCGACGGAAGATTTCTTTGTTTTTATGTGTTCTGAGAAAATATAAGTGTGGTCGTACCTTTACTAAAATATTCATATTATGTCTGCGGGCTGGCTTTTAAACAGTTTCTTTACAACCTGCACACAATTTTCATTTCTTTGATAAGACAACTATCTCAGAACTCCACAGTCATGACGTTGCGGATGTATACGACTAATCCGGAAGGGTTTTACTGTAGCTACTTTGGCCGCTATCATCAGCTACCGTGATTGAACTCCTCAAATCTGCCCCCGATTGTAACAGAAAATCGTATTCGAGAAAAAGTAGGTAGTGCCCCGTTCCTTTGGCTTGGTTGGCTCGTCTTGGCGGGGTCACTCCCGTGACCCCAGATTATTCGTAAACGTTTGTCAAACGTATAACTGGAACTGCTCAAGGAGTTCACAGATGCCTGCACGTCAAAAATCATGTATGAACTCCTGTAACAGTACGAGCAATACGTTTTAAGCTGTCAAATAACTACGATTTTTTTAGACAATTTGGATTCTGATGAAGTAACTTAATGTGGATTAAGATATTAATTATTGTCTCAGAAAGAATTCACAATTCACTTATTTGAGACTTACAGGCTAACATTACTTAATAAGATCATTACTTAATAAGAACATCACATTTCGAGCGCACAGGGTTAAGTTTACTATAATATTTATTATTACTATAATATTACTATAATTTACAACAAACATACAATTCTAAACTAAATACAACTCAGTTTCTCTTAAATTTATAATGAGGGTAGTCTTAGACCAATACAGTGTCTTAGGCATTAGCTGTGCGATTTGAACAAAAACATACCAAGTACACGGATAGTGTGCCACGGAGCTGTGTAAACATAGATATATCTAGAAGTAGAAGTGACCTCAGTTTAATTATTCTATCATATTTAAAGTATTTAATTAAGTATTTTAAGTATTTAGTTTTTAAAGCCTGGATAAACCGTAAGAGCAGAGCATCTATCGATTGATCTTTAAGTGAAAAATATTATCACGTGTAAAAAATAATGTTTTAAACTGTATGATTAGATATTAAGCTTAGTACCTCATAACTATGAATGTTGACTATGAAACAAATAAAAAAAACCGGCCAAGTGCGAGTCGGACTCGCGCACCGAGGGTTCCGTACAAACCTGTAGTAAGTTTTAAATTAAATGTTTTTTTAAATATTTGAGTTGATTGAATGAAAGGTAAATTGCGGTTTACGATTTATGACGTATTAAAAAAAAAACTACTTACTTGATCTCGTTCAAACCAATTTTCGGTGGTAGTTTGCATGGTAATGTACAACATATATTTTTTTTAGTTTTATCATTCTCTTATTTTAGAAGTTACGGGGGGGGGATACACATTTTACCACTTTGGAAGTGTCTCTCGCGCAAACTATTCAGTTTAGAAAAAAATGATATTACAAACCTCAATGTCATTTTTGAAGACCTATCCATAGATACCCCACACCTATGGGTTAGATGAAAAAAAATTTTTTGAGTTTCAGTTCTAAGTATGGGGAACCCCAAAATTTATTGTTTTTTTTCTATTTTTGTAAAAAAATCTTAATGCGGTTTACAGAATACATCTACTTACCAAGTTTCAACAGTATAGCTCTTATAGTTTCGGAAAAAAGTGGCTGTGACATACGGACGGACAGACAGACAGACAGACAGACAGACAGACAGACAGACAAACAGACAGACATGACGAATCTATAAGGGTTCCGTTTTTGCCAAATTTGGCTACGGAACCCTAAAAAAAGGTATTCAACGATTTTAAAATAGATAATCCCATAAATTGGAAAGATTTTATAACTATAAAAGGCTTTCAATTATTTTAGCTTGCAAACCATTATTTTAATAATTATTAAACCCTTTATCAAAAGAATAGCTTCGGGCACCGAAATTAGCCAAATTTCACTAAAACACTGTCTTTACAAAATTGTATTTGAAAGTAAGTATTTAAGGTCTACAGAGTTCAAACGGGTGAATGATCGGTTGGCGGTTTAGCCTCTAAATAGGTCAAATTAATTTAATATTTTCTGGTCAAATCGTATCCCGATTAGCTCTTTGGTATTTTAAGGGCATTCTAGAATCTACTATTCTGGAGTAGTAGATTCACTTCACGTATCAAAAGCTCGTCTTGTAAAAGAATTTTAAAATAAAAACTTTTTGCTTTGATACATAAACTTTTAGCTTTTAGTGGTAGATTCATTTGACTATTCATAAGAACTTGTAAAAAGTCTATTTTAATAAAAATAATTTGATTTTGATTTCGATTTTGATTTACTGAGTTATTTTTTAGATTTCAATACAAAACGTCCACGGCATCTCGGATTGTAGAGATGAAGTCTTAACTCAAATCGTATTTATTAGGTGGGTTGATAAATATTAAGAACTAACTCATGCCCGCCCGCATGCGAAAGTTTGGATGAATGTATGGATGTATGTTTGTTACTCAATCACGCCCCAACGGCTGAACGGATCTAGATGAAATTTGGCGCAAAAATAGATTATAGTCTGGACTAACACATAGGCTCCTTTTTATCTCGGAAAATTAAAAAGTTCCAGCGGGAACGACTTAACCTCGATCCGCGATACGAAGTCGCGGGCATCAGCTAGTTTTCTTCATATTTACGAGTATATCCTACACAAAAAGCAACAGATTTATTTGGTTACACTTTCACGGACCCGGAAAAAATATAACCCTCAAAAAATCTCTCAGATCATAATATAATAACTTTGATTTGTAGCTCGCTTGGGGCACGGTTGATGTCAGCTAATAATAAAATACCTTACACTAGCTTGTTTTCGCGACTTCTTCTGTATGTAGTCACGTTTTCTAAGAATATCGATGTAATTTTTCAAAATCCTTTTTCCATGTCTCAAATCACGAGTGCGGGTGAGGTAGGTATTTCAATATCTCTTCTTAAGCAATTAGTTGTCGGTAAACTGAAGATATACTAATGTTTGCAGTAAATCCTACCAGTAATGGTGTCCAGTACTATGGTGTTGAAACGTCAGCAAGGTTAGTTTACTAACTCCAAGTAATGTTGAGATAAAGTCCGAAACTACATAAATCAGTGAATATTTATGTAAGTTTATTGACCGATACTTGAGGGCGTGTTCTTAGCTCCTATCAGTTTATTAAAGAGGACCGAAGTTACCTTAATATGGCTCAAGGCTAGCATGCTGGTCACATGCGTCAAAGTTAAGTTAATTTCTTTAATAAAGATTTCTATTTCTATTTCTATTTCAAAGAATCGATCACGATATCCTGAGGGTAACTGGCATCGAATGGATGCGAAAAATCGATGATAGAACATATTGGCACAATATAAAAAGAGATCTAAGTATGTCAAAAAGTGAGTAAATCAGCTAATGATGACCCTGATATTTTATAATCAGATGTAACAATCGAATAACATTATATTCCTCCCTGGCAATTTATTTTCATATTCCAAATAAAATCGCATTGGTCGTTCAAAGTAAACGAAAATAAAGTATTTAGTTCCGAATGGTAAACTTTACCAATCATTGAGTGGGTTATACTTCAGCCCGCGGGGCGCAATTCATGTCAGATAGTTCGAAAATTGTTACCATTGATGAAAGTTTTTCTATATTTTGTTCTATTGTTGTTACAATATTGTTTTTCACATTTCTATTATTTTGAAATTCAATATTGCTGATAAACTCGTAGTAAATGTACTATCGATGGAAACTCAATTTCGGTACGGTTTCATAGTGTGTAATTATTCAAACATTAATAATTCATTCACTATCTGAAATTACAAAATGATTAAAATAACGTAACCTATTTTGACTTTCTGTTTCGAAATGGAATGTATTTTTTTCGATAAGAATAACCAATAATGTATCTTCATAACAAACTTGCTTAAAACACACGAACAGACGAAATTGTGGGCACATTTTCGTCTGTTTGGAGCTACTTTTTCTCGATAGTAAAGTTATTAAGCAATGTACCATTAATTTATACTACATTAATCCTTATTCATCACAGATTTAATCAAAACCTGCGATGCGTGTCCAGTATTTTAATCATGAACCCCCAATCATGAGGCTGTGATCTGAGCCACTAGGTTGATACTATTTCTATAGTTACACAATGGGGCTGATTCTGTTGCACACAATTTCAAAACTAAACTAAAATGACAGCATTAAAATTAATTGCTAATCCTTTCATAATACTCTCTGCAGAAAGGGACAGAACTAGATTTAAAGCTCTATCATTTTAGTTTAGTTTAGAGATTGTGTTGTGTGTGAGCGCACACATCATACTCGTAATTCTAATAACACAAATAATATTATCCATGATATACTTTCTCATTCACAAGTAGATGTTTCATGTCAAAGAATGTTTTTATCTCATTATAACAGAAATGGGACATTATAATAATGGTTTGTAATAAATAAGGTGACATATTCGTACGTAAATATTATGTTACGTTAACATGGCATAGTATTTGACCTTATCGATGTACTCAACTAAATTAACTTCGAGGCCGTCGGACTTTCTTCATTTTAGCCGGTCTTGGCTTTTTAGGGTTGGCGAAAGTTAATTCATAATTTCTTAATTCAGTTACAATTTTTTTTAACCTACATAAAAATAGTGGGCAGCATTAGTGGGGATTTATCTGCTTCTAGGAACTGTTCTTGCATACTGCTGCTGTAGCATCTAGATCTAGGTAACAAAGTAAGTAGATCATTTTTTGAAAGCCTTTTATAGTAGGTACAAACTATAAGAAGTCACAGATTTTACTAAAAAGAGCCAGCTAGACAAAAATCTATTAACCTAACCGCCAAACTTTTATTTAGTTGAGAAGGTACAAGATATTGCTATCAGTAAAATGTTATGTGTTTTGATATTATTCATAAAAAATTAAGCACGCTTGTCGCTTGTATCAAAACAATTTTATTCATGAAAAATAAAGCACGCTTAGCACAGCCCTAGCCACCCTAAGGGTGTCTTCAATAAAATAGGGAAACGGAGGGAGTGAAAAAAGTAATCAGCTCAGTCATCTCAGTGCAAACATTCAGTGTATAGCGTAGTCAGTATATTAGGCAGCCAGTTCGCTACAGATTTGCGAAACCAAGACTGTAACTAGAAAGAAATTGCGTGTGGCTGACAGTATATAATGTTGTATACGAATTCTATTAAAAATTCAAATAAAATCATACTAATATTATAAATGCGAAAGTGTGTTTGTTTGTTGGTTTGTCCTTCAATCACGCCGCAACAGAGCAACGGATCGACGTGATTTTTGGCATGGGTATAGTTGAGGACCTGGAGAGTGACATAGGAGTTCCTGCGGGAAACAGAAAAACTTAAACCAAGCGGACGAAGTCGCGGGCATCAGCTAGTAATTTATAATTCAATAAATGTGAATGTTTGGATGCGTGTTACTATTTCATGCCGCAATTGCTGAACGTATTTGGCTGAAACTTGGAACCGAGATACCTTATAACCTGAGCTACATTTTATGCTGGAAAATTACCTAAAGAGAAAAAAATCAGGCTGGCTGAACAGTACGGAATGGCAGTCAGTATTTTGACACTATACAATACGGGCATAACTCCTTAGTAAATTACATAACAGTTATCTACTTACCGCCGAACGATAAAATGAACTAGAAGTTAATCCGCTATAATCCGCCATAGTAGGTAAATTTATGTGGTACAGTGTGTATCTTGCACTTGTACTCGTAGCTTACGATATTCACCACACCACACAAATCTTTCAAATTATTCTCAACATACGTTTCACTCCGACACCGGAGCATCTTCAGGAGATGTTGACTCGACAACGCACGTTTCTAAAGATCTATACCTCATAAAGTAACGCCTGCTTCTATCCAAAAAAGCTTTATCATAAGCAATTCGAATTTAGCGATCCGTATGAATGGCATTAAAAATTCCTAAATAACCCTACATTACTTCTACGTACCGCCTTCAAATGCACACCAAGTGCTCTCGAGGGGGGAAATGGTATGGCAACTTTTCAGGCGTTACCTTCGCGTCGAAACACCACCGACGCAGGTTTATCGAGAGAAAATTATTATGCTGTAAATTTTTAAAACGTTAAAATACCAAGCGTTTGTTTGGACTCCTTTTCGTAGCTCGGGTTATATTAGAATTACTCTTCTACTGAATTGACAATTCATACACACACATGAAAATATTTAGTGCATACATAGAACAGAACGATCGCAAAGACAGCTTATACAATACAATTGTATAAGCTGTCTTTCTACAATACTACAATAAAATTGTAGAATCCAAGATTGAGAGCTTCTACGTGCTATAAGTAGGTACCTAATATTGATAAATCCATACTTCCATACTAATATTATAAATGCGAAAGTATGTCTGTCTGTCTGTCTGCTACGTTTTCACGGCTCATCTGATCAACGGGTTTTGATGAAATTTGGCACAAGGATAGGTTGTAACCCAGGGAAGGACATTTATTCCGGCAATTTGAGAAGTTCCCGAGGGAATTGAGAAAAACTTTATCCACGCGGACGAAGTCGCGGGAATCATCTAGTGAATAATACATAATTATTATTGAGATACACAAGATAAGATTACCACATTTAATTGGACTTGATATCATCTATCCGTAACATTTACCGACTCCGAACCGTCCTAAACAAAATAAACAAGATCGGGCATCCGCCTATCCGGAACAAGATTCGGTACGAGCAAGGAAATGAACACCACAAACGAAACCAAACGGTATCAATTTTACCTTAGTTATTCACTTATTCCATTACCAGTTTCGCACGCAACATAAAAATTACTCTGTCATTGAGTTATTGACCATGGAGTCTGGAGATGATGATTGCAATCATGGGTATATTTTAAAACTAACACAAAAAATCAATTAATGAAATACAAGCCTATAAATGAGATTTCTGTATAAATCTGCTTTTATTTATGTTATTGTTATATAGGAACATATTGGGTTTCTATAAAAAAAATTTTAAAAAAATACATTGAAATTAAACACCTAGTGATTTAAAATATTGTAAGACGTGGTCTACAATTTTATTTTAACCGCTTTAATAGAGTACCATCATCGTAAATATTGCACAAAAATAATGCAACTGCATTACAATATTTTTAATTTAAATAATATTTAACATACTGGAAATTTAATATGGGATAGAGTTATTATAAGGCCTCCATTCTAAATGACTTAACTGTTCAGTAATTTGACCGTCTCTTTGTTTTTCAAACTTTAAAATATTTTTATGCCTCCATATTTTAAAAGTTGCACCTCTCTGATAATGGTACGTTTTACTGTGGTACTGTGAGTTGTTGTTCGCCTAAATACTTTCTTGCAATTATTTCTCAATCATAAATGTATTAAAATATTATTATGTAAGTATACGTATAATTTCGTTATTACCAGAAAGAAACTCTATGAAATCTGAACCTTGTTTAACAAATATACAAACTGTAATTTACATTGGCAAAGCTAGAGTCAGCAAGTTTAAACTTGCTAAGTTTTATGGACGAGTGAATAACGAGTAAATATTTCGTAATACTAAAAACATAAAAACCGACCGACCGACCAATAAAAACACTAAAATATTATTTCTGCTAAAACAATTCTCCTAATTATTAATATTGTAGAAACATTTATACAGTAGGTAACTTTACAAGTATTACAGATAGGATATTATATTCCAGTACAAATATTTCACTGTACGAATCTAAAGACAAATTCAAATTAATTGGTAACATAGCTTTTGCCTTCTACCTCATATTATATCTCGCGCTACAAATAAAGCAATTTGGCGTATTTATTAAATTGTCTATCAAAAACTTGATGAAGTTAATAATACGTACATTTACGCCCGCTAATAGGCCGAGGATATATTAAGTTACGTTGACAACTGAATTAAATTATGTGAACGCCTATTGTGTAGAGAGTCCATGATGTTCTGTTAATTTTTTTATGAATAACATTTTTAAATATTTTTTTTAAATAAATTATTAAAAATATGTTAATAAATAAGCTGATTTTAAAAAATAAATATAGTACAAGTACAAACTCAACCGTAAACATAATTTTCTACCACCTTTGTAATATTAATATGTATCATGCAATAAATAATTTCTGATTCTGTTTTTTTGAACAATTAAAAAATAAACAATTATTGTACCCAATGAACAAATTCGCAAAGAATAACAATCCACCAAATCCACTGATTGGGAATTCATATCATAGGTAAAAAAACCGGCCAAGTGCAAGTCGGACTCGCGCACCGAGGGTTCCGTACTCAAGAAGTAGGTATAATTACCTTTGTTAATGAACCGCAAAACTAACTTTGTTTGTAGAGGTTTACTGTTAATATCAAAAAATTACGTTTGTTGTATGGGAGCCCCCCTTTAATATTTACTTTATTGATATTTAATTATTTATTTTGAAAGGTAATATACAAGTTAATATTCTGTGAAAATTTGAACCGTCTACCTGTTACCGTTTTTAATATTGAGCAAAAAAATACGAAAAAAACACGTTTATTGTATGGGGACCCCCCATAATATATATTTTTTTTAATTTTTAGTATTTGTTGTTATAGCGGCAACGGAAATACATCATTTGTGAAAATTTCAGCTTTCTAGCTATCACGGTCTATGAGATACAGCCTGGAGACAGACAGACAGACAGACAGACAGACAGACAGACAGACAGACAGAGAGACAGACAGACAGCGGAGTCTTAGTAATAGGGTCCCGTTTTTACCCTTTGGGTACGGAACCCTAAAAAGACGTAGGTATATATTACTATCATTGGTCTAACCTTATTTTTATTTGATAACCTTCTTCCAAAGGTCATGTAGCATATGGACTCCTCAGTTTTTATGCTACAAGGGTAATATTATCTACACAACACAAATATCCATACTAATATTATAAATGCGAAAGTGTATCTGTCTGCTACGCTTTCCCGGCCCATCTTAAATCCCCTTGCATTGTAGGCCCAATAATGAAATCAGAAAAGAGCAACTGCTGAGTTTCTTGCCGGCTCTTCTCAGTAGAATCTGTTTTCCGAACCGGTAGTAGAGTTTTAACGTATCATAAGTGACACAAGTTGTCCTACGTGAAGTAAATAAATCATTTATCAATGGCCACCCTACGTATGTTTTTACTGCGCAGACGGGCTGATTGAAAAGGCCTAATTGGAAACACCGCACGTTCTGCAATCAAAGTCGCTCACACCATGAATAGGGCTTTAGTGATAATTACAGTACCGTTTGCATTAGGCGCGATACATTCATTCGACAGATCCCGAAATGGCTTAGCTTTGAATCTTTCGCTGTTTTAACAACTTCGCGACTTTTGCCATTTTAAATAGGCAGTCTAACTTTATATCAGTACTTTTTTAAGTGTTTCATGATTCATGAGCGAAACAAAAAGCTTATTTTGCTTAATGCACTAAAAACTTAAATGCAATTGGGCTTTAAGAATTAACATCTATGGAGAATTCGTTGGAGTAAAACATGCGTACCTAAACATGAGTATCTAATATACTTAATAATAATAATGTCATCCCGACCGAATTTAGGCCATGGAGGGCCGGAGGCCTATCTCTAACATTAGCCATCTGCGCGGGAGATATTATAGTGCACAAATGCGCACACAGGTGCGCTCTCTATTCCATTACGCTCATAGCTCGATGGGCCGGAAAATCCGACACAACCGGAGAAAGATCAGGCGCACCAACAGCTTTACGTGCTCTCCGAGACACTGGTTACACTGTTAGTTGTAGAAGGACTACGAAACGTTACTACGTGGTGGTGTTGCATATATGAATGCTTGTTTGCTTGTTTTGCGCCTACATAGATTTTGTAATTTATAGCAAAATATTATTTAGTGGAAAACTTATTTTGGCGCTAGACTGTAAAATTCCTAACATTGGGGTTTGACTAAATAAAGAAACCACTGCCAACTTGGTTGTTAAAGTGCTAATTTGATTGCTCAGACCGATGTGCAGTAAATACAAACATTGAAGATCAAAGCTATTCAAAATAGCTTAAAGATTTTAAATTAAAGCACTATTAACTTGATATCTAAATTGGATATACGAACAAAATATTAAATCTACAATTAGATCAAACCTAGTTACCTGCCGGTAATAGCCTAGAAGAATAAAACACAATGGGAGCAATCTAAAATAACCCAATATGGGACTTATGAGAACCTACATGATTATGAATTAAATTAAAGTAGTGTTGCCCAAATGCAAGAACAAGACGAGACTGAGCCAGTCTTGGTCTTGCGTCTTGCGCCAATACACCTGGTCTTGGTCTTGGTCTTGGTATTGCGCTCCCAGTCTTGGTCTTGGTCTTGGTCTTGCAGCAAGAGTCTCGCAAGTCTCGCAATTACCTATTGCTTTTTATTAAACGTTACTTTAGATCTTAGAACAACGTAACAGAATAAGTACATTTTGAGCTTGAAGCCATAGTCATAGTAAAGACCAATCAAATTAATAATGAATGGCTAAACTATTGAGAAATTCTCGATAGTTTGAGACCAACTGAGCTATCTACCGTAGGTATCCCACGGGAGTCAGTCTGTTTCTTATTAAACGTTTACATTTAATAAGCTTACATGTGCTAAGCTAAACATGTTTAAAACATATAAAAAACAAATTAATGACATTAACTTGACTGTATTTTAAAGAACATTATCTGTCTAGATTCTAGAAAGATATTGATAGACCCTCACCTTATAATTTATATTAGGTAAATGGAATAAAAGAGTTATACAATTTACCATTTATTTAAAAAAAAAAACATTCTGAGCACCCAGAAACATATTTTATTCTTGGAACATGTACTCTGTGGCGGCAATCGAACAGTGTCAATTGTTTTATGCGATATCAATAGAAGCCGCCGGTGCGTGTATCTTGACCTTGTACTTCCGAATAGCTGCGAAATTTCTTTGACAGGTCAGTATCCGACCTTTGATGATGCCGACAACAAGACGCCGCGTACTATCAAAGTGCCGATGAGCAAAACTAGGGATGCACTCTCTTTTCTTATGGATATTTTCATTCGCTATGTATGTTTATGGTATTGTTCGTAATGCGCGTAAGTCCAACTTTCCAAATTTTTAAATATATTTTTTGCGTCTCATAGAGTTCCTAAGCGTATAACCGATCCTTATACTCCCTGAAACGACACTCAGTCCTAACTGCAAGACGCAAGAGTCTCGCAGGCTTAGTATTGTTCTTGCTCAAATCTTGCACGGTCAGTCTTGTTCTTGGGTCTTGCAAAATATAGGCGGTCTTGGTCTTGGTCTTGCAAAAATGCAAGAACAAGACCAAGACTGCAAGACCAAGACCGATTTTGGGCAACACTAAAAAGTGGCAAAACGGAAAAGATATGAAAGCAAAAAATTAAACTTCACAAAGTCAAGCTTAAAACCCAACAAAAATGTCACAACAGAAAGACGCCTTTCTTAATTAATAGCTAAGTAATTTGTAACACTACAGAGCCACTCACAGTGTCTAATAAAACCATGTCTTCGTACATTATTTCAAAATAATTCTCTTTTAAAACTAGACCTTTACTCTCCATTTCATTATAACAAAAGTATCGTAAGTCATTTATGTTATTTATTTATAAAAACTCTTTTGAGATAAGGATAAGGTTCAAAATTGTGTGGTGTAGAAATTCGGACTTGGTCAATTTTTATGAGTCTGGGAGCACTGCGGGTAATGAAAGACGGACCGCACGGGGCGAGGCAAATTGCTTTCAGACGACACGTTGCATTAGGATGGTACACGCTTTGTTACATTATCCAACACAATTATTATGATAAAATGAAAAATGTCGAGGAATGTTGAAAAATCATCCGAGCGCTAAGAGCGTTTGCTTTAAGAGCATTTTCTGTTAACAAATAGCGGTTGACCCTTTACTGACAACGTGCGGCTCCCGAGTGCAAACAAATAAAAATTGCCTTTTTTACAACTAAGATTTAAATGACAACCTATTTCTCGTCTCTTCTGATCATTCCTTCCTATAAAATTTACGTTTTCACTTTACAAGTAGGGTTTTTTCAAGTATGACGTCTTTACTCCACTCTCCAACCGTACTTTAATTCTTTCATTTTTACCTGCACTGAAGAAAAATTTCTTATGTTATTAAATGTTGTAATTAGGGTTCCGTACCAAAATGGTAAAATGGAACCCTTATGGTGCGACTTTCTCCGTCTGTCTGTCCGTCTGTCCGTCCGTCACACTCGATTATTTCAGTAACTACCGAAGCTATCGACACGAAATTTGGAACAGTTGTGTGTATTAGTGGCCCAAAGACACTGGAATTAAAAAAAATTGGAAATTATTTTTGTTCTTATTTAAAAAGGGGGGAAAATCTGAGGGTTGAAATTTAAAAGTGAGATAACTGTACTGGGTGGGGTATCATATGAAAGGGTTTACTTTGTACATTCTAAAACAGATTTTTAATTATTTTTAGTTATAATAGTTTTTGATTTATCGGGGAAAATGTCTAAAAAATACCGTTCCCCCCCCCCCTTATCTCCGGAGTTTACCAATCGAAAAATTTGAAATAATTATGGTCAATAGGAATTTACGTATACTTTACAGGAAAACTATAGCCAATGCTCTAACTAGCATAGTTTTTTTTGATATTAACAATAAACCTCAACAAACAAAGTTAGTCTTGCGGTTCATTAACAAAGGTAATTATTTATTAATAATGGTACGGAACCCTTCGTGCGCGAGTCCAACTCGCACTTGCCCGGTTTTTTATTAAATGTTATAAGTATTCAACAACACGCTTGCTAGGAATTATAAACATTGTATCTCCGATTTTAGATATATTGAATTCTGATTATTGAGTCTCCAATCTTAATGATCACAAACTGAATGATCATTCGCCAAAAACTGAGATACAATGTGTTTCCTGTAGCTGTCATCACTTTGAAAGGAAAAATTTTTGACTTTTTTGATAAATAAACACAAAACACACCTGACTAGTTAAAACGTCGTGTATTTGATTTGGAGTACGGTTCTGATTCAATTCCAATCAACTATATAATATAGAATTCTTGGAAATCAATTTAAAATTATTTAGGTGTCGCACGAACGGGAATATAGTAACCTTGTACAGCTATGAAGTACGAGTATTATGGCTTCTAGGAATTCTAGGTTTATAATTATTTAAGTCGGTATCATGCATGAACTAGGTCATCTAAAAACGTAGTAACTATTCAATTTTTAAAGCTTTTGCGTCATGCAAACTCAACATTGGTTATTTCGGAGCAAAAATATGTAAACGCGGTGTTTGAATTGAACAAAATTATATTTCATCCACACGCTGCCTTTCACTGGGTTGACTTATCAACGATTCCATGAACACGGTTTGAGTACAAACCGAAAATTTTCAAGGTTTCAAGAAATCCTTCGCTAATTCGGAAACCGAATATTTTTTTTAATCGTAACCATTCGATGATCCATGAATAAAACTTTTGTACACTTCTTGAACATTGGAGATTGTTCTAAAAATTAAGAATACAAGACGATTTTTTTTTTAATTATTTATTTATAGACTAGCGCTTGGCTGCTATCAGACTTGCTGGAAGTAGTGATGCAGCCTAAGATGAAGCGCGCTGCTTAGAAGATGCCTATTCAATCTTGATTTGAAGATACCAATATTATAAGCTGATGGAAAACGGGGCTGGAAGGGCGAATTATTATGATGCACTACTTTTGTTTCCTCGTGGACTTTTAACTGAAAAATTTACCTAGATAAAGATCCTACTAATATGGGTAAAAGATACTTATTTAAGGACACGTTAAATAAGTACTAAAGAACAATATTGAAATACCCAACTCCCAAGTAAAATAGGAACAATAAACAAGGAAATTAAATACACCGAGAATACAGACAACTTTACTCGAAATTATTTGGGTAAACATAATTAAAGAGACAACTTTCGGCTATTAATCGGCTTTACAACGGCCTTTTGTTGGCCTAAAAACTTAAAACGGACTAAAAGCAAACTAAAGTACCATCAGGCCGTTTACAACTGTGACTCGTGGACCATTTTAACGGGGTTAAGTCCAAAAATGTACATTTAACTTTTAACTTGTTGTTTTATTTTACTCAACAACTTTGTCATTTGCCGGTTCTTTCAAGTCTGTAGCTGATACACCTAGTAACTAAAATATGCAAAATGTGACCGGTATGAGTTTGGTTGGTTCTAATTTCGTTAATGAATAACTACCCCGCCATTGTTGGGCGTCCGCCATATTGGATTAAGAATGACGTCTATAGCTAACCATGCATTGCCATCCAAACTTAACGTGTACCTATGCAAGACCCCAATCGTTTGGGGATAACTGTTCAAAATCTGTTTTTAGAGATTTGACCTGAACAGACACAAACATTTTATTGAACTTGAAAACTTTGCAAAAATAAAATTTAACTCATTTCTCAGCTCTTTGAAAATAAGGCACCCACCTAAAGTCTATTTCTGGTGCATCCTATATTTAAGGGTAAAATTACCCTAAATCCAGTGTACGTATTTTTCTGATACTTGATCCAACTGAGCATGACTTTTTGATTACCAAAACGATATATCTCGTTTTCAGAACGAAAATGGTAGCAGCATTGGATTTAGACAGAAGCAGGCAGCAGCTGATGCAGAATTTTTATCTCTAGCACTAGAAACGATATATGCCAAACTTTCAAAACGAAACGTCGGATTTTTAAAGCTAACAAAAAAAGGTGAGTTGCTCACATTGTTTGAGTTGTACCTCGTCCACGCTTTGGCTTCCATCGCGATGACCGGATCGGATTATAGTTTCGGATTTTTGGTTAAAACCAAATAGTTAGTTGTGTTCACAATTCCAAGAGTATAGAATATTGAATTTATCAATAGTTTCAATAGTGTAGTATAATAGTATAGATTTAGGATTGGTCGCCGCTCCACTCAGAGGAGACCATACCTTCTATGAGTGTCACTTGCTGGTAGAACGCTTGAGTATCGAATTTTATAATATTATCAAAGTCTTAAGTGTCGACGAACTCATATTATACCTTTAACTTATGAAATATCACAATATACACACCTATATCCCAAATTTAATATTCATTGCTTTAAAGGTTGGGGTCTACTAGACTCGCAAATCGAATCGATATAATTATAAACTCTTACTGTGTCGATTAGCGGCATGTCGAAGTGCGCCGATACGAGTCTATACGCATACGAAACAAATGCGATGCGATTCGATTCGATGCGATTCAATTGTAGTCGATTTTGGGGTTAACGATTAAGGACAATTTTGTGGGTAACCTGCGTGCCTGAGAATTCTTAATAATTTTCTTAGGTATGTTATCATGAACTATGAAAAATTACACCCAAACTATATGTACTTAACCATAATCAGCCACCATAATTTTAGCCTGATTGCTGACAAAATTCGGTAATTTAACGAAATTAACTAACATAATAAAATCAAAATCTGAAATTTCGATACAGATTATTATTAAACGGAAATTAAGTGGCGCACGGCGGCAATTTGGTATTATAATGCCCCTATTTAAATAACTTACGGACTTAACTCCCTGTTTTGAATTTCCAAATTCAGGCCACCTTATGAACTGACAAACTGAACTGTAACGAAGTCATTTAAAATAATAGAGCTCCTTTCCTTTGGGTGACAACAAACTGATTGAACTTGTCACGTACCATGACGACCTTAAAATAAGGGTTAAAATTCTGAAACACGAACATCGACAATATTAAAATAATACGGCTTTAAGCAATGGTAGTATGCCCCTGGTGGATATAGAACGAAACTATAAAGGCTATTTGTTTTACATCGGAGCCCTAAAATATACCTATTTCAGTCGCCCAATAAAATACAACCCTTTTAATTTTGCTCTGAAAGAAACACGTAGGTAAAATTTTTATTTTTTTTATTTTTTTGTTAGTGTTTCACCTACTTACATAATATTATAACCTAGTAGGTACATACTAATATTATAAATGCGAAAGTGTGTTTGTTTGTTGGTTTGTCCTTCAATCACGCCGCAACGGAGCAGATCAACGTGATTTTTGGTTGCATCTGGAGAGTGAAATAGGTTACTTTTTTCCCGGAAAATTAAGGAGTTCCCGCGGGAATAATAAAAAAACTAAAACCACGCAGACGAAGTCGCGGGCATCAGCTAGTTAAGCAATAACTAATAGAATTCATATTCATTTTAAAATTACAATATTGAATTTCAAATTGTTATTATTATAATAAATATTATTTTGATATTAAGTACCTTATGAAAATAATTTTAATAGCGTTCCTTTCAATATCGTACAATTATTATCTACAAAACTGGCTCTCGTAAATTAATTAATTATAAGTAAATGAAACCATTTTATAAATCTTGATGTTGCTTCGACTCCGTCCGTGTGAAATAAGTTTTTTTTTCATTACCGTGGGAACTCCTTAATTTTCCGTGTGTCAATTAAAATTGTTTTCAGAGAAGAATACGAAAAATAAAATGACGTCACATAAAATTCAATATGGCGGGCGATAAAAGCTAAGTAAAAAAAATATTATTATCTTATTATTTCTCGTAAGCTTTTGAAAAAAATATGACACTAACGTCACATAACTATGGCACCAGTAATTTGCCCATATATTACTTATTATTATTGAAGTGTAGGTATGCTATAAATAAAAACCATAGTTTGCTTGGTACTTCAGACAGTTTACAGAGTGCTTGTTTTTATCTGAAAACTTCAGTGGGAATTGTTTTAGCGCTTGCGAGGGTAAAAGCTCTATAATACATAAACGTGTGTCTAGTACCTACTCAAGTTTTTCTGAGCTGTTGAACATTTTTCTTAAATTCAGAACTGGTTATGGGTATGTGTATAAAACTGGTACCTATGTACCTACTGTTACAAATTAATACAATACACAATATTCTACCGCTTGCATTGATTAACTATGTTCATGTTAGTTTTAAGAAAAAATTTAAACAACAATCAGTTGTGGGATCGCAGTCAAGGGCTAATTTAATTAAATCCCAATTTAAATTAAAACCCTCCTCCCCCCCCCCTCCCATTTAGTGGATGGACAACTTCAAGCAAGAAGCTGGGAGCCGCTAGAAATAAGCGTCATAAAACCGTGTCCTCTGGAGATCCACCAGGAGACCTTCCTCCAGCTGAGCAGGGACGGCTTTCGGTTGAGATGACGACGAGGTTCACACATATGTAGAGTTCGCGCGCGAGTTGAATGCAGAGCAAATGTATGGTGACACATACATTTACTCTATACCGTTAGCCTATCACCCAAAAGCCAATTTATCAACCAGGCCCGGTCAAAAATGTGGATTAATTCGTGTCATTGACGGAAACAGAGGCGTTCCTATCAATTTTTATCGCCGTATTTATTTAAATTGTGCATGGTTGCGGTAATGTCAGGTTTCATTTGTGCGATTGGCTGTTTACATTAAAGTGGAATACCGTCGCAAATGTTGCAGTAAACGGTTTTAATCCGACAGATACCAAATTAAAGGCGAATTGCACCATCGATGGTTATGGTCAACGTTAGTGTGCCAAACCAGAAGCTAGCAAAGCGGCCCAGTAATTAGTAAAAACTTACTTAAACATGCATATCAAAAATTCACGGAACCGGCAGGATTTGAACCTGCGTCTCTCTGAGAATCGCGCTTTGACCACTAGGCCACGGTTCACTTACCTACCAGTGCCGAAATTTGAGATATGCATCTGTAATCCAATCTTCTAACGCGACTGTTTATGCCATCCAGTAGCAGTATGTTTAAGTAAGTTTAGAAACTATCCTCGTGTGTGAAGCACTGTAATAAAATTATAAAATTTAATTAGTAAAAAGTAGTAGAGACTTGCATTCCAAAGTGGTTGTTTTAAGATGGTTAAATTTAACGATAACTATAACCATCGATGGTGCTGTCGAACGTACATCGTGGTGTTATCTCATTTTGTTTTTAAATTTTATCCCAGGAAATTATAAGTAACTTTTAACTAACGCCTTCCTAGCCTTACCACAATAACCGTATTAATAATAGCCTTTATGTTATTCCGAAGTATAAGCTATACTATAAATAATAACGAAGTTTCATCAAAACCCGTTCAATGTTGCGTTTACAATATTTTGTACCTCAGATAGGCCTAGGCTAGTTGCCAACCCATCGAAAAAGACTGCCAAGCGATTTAACGTTCCGGCACAATATAGAAACAGACTTGGGGGGTTTAATATAACTGCCATGTCATTTATACATACTTACCAGGCTAGCCCGCTCCCAACTTAGACTGCATTATACCGTCCAGGTGAAATCGCAGTCTAGGGCTGACTCTTATTAAATACGCCTTTTGCACTAAATTCGGTGCAATAAGATTCCACTTATTTATTAATATATTATGCTAGTTAAATATCAGGCAAAACAGTTGAATACACACCTAACTTTTCCTTTGATCTCAACCGAGTAAAAGAAGGGTCTATAAAACATTTTTCTCGTACTGCAAATATAGCACAGTTATTTCGGCGCACCCAAATCTCGAGGGATGATAAAATATTTAACAATCACCGCAGGGGCGTAAACCTTTTATTCCTTGATGTACCGCAATGCGGCGCCTTTTAGTGTCAAAGAGCACGAGCATGTGCGGACATCATGGTAAAAATATACCCACGCAAAGTCCAAGCTGGAAAATACTTTAGGTTTTCTAAACTGCGTGCGTCACCGAAATTTAAAACTCGTTCCAAACTTTTTTTTTATTGCGTGATACGCTTGCGCTTGACGACAATCATGCTTAGTGCAAAGCAATGATGAGGTCTAGGTTGGAACGCGCTTGCTGAAGAAGCCTATTCACGCTTGCCTTGAAGGTACTTAAGTTATAAGTGGCAGGAAACACGTGCACTGGGAGGGTGTTCCACACCCTAGCGCATATCAGGGAACACCTCAAACCATAAAATAAATTACAATTTTTGAAAGAACATGCTTAATGCTTTTTTAATTTATTAATAGGCTAGCTCTTGCCTGCAATCCGACCCGCTTGCAAGTGTTAATGCAGCCTAAGGTGGAGCGTGCTTGCCTAGAAAATGCCTATTCAGTCTCGCTATTTTGAAAGGTTCCTTTATTAAAAGGGGAAGAAAAAACGGAAGCCGGATATAAATACACTGTTTGATATTTCAATATTGTGCCATTGGTTATGTGACAGAAATATGATTGGCTACTCGATACAAATATTTTTCAAAGAATGCTCCAAAATTAAGAAAAAGTTTGCGCCTCGAGTGCAATTTTTAACTTGCTGCATTCATAGCATAAATACTTATTTTTGAACGGTGCAAGATCTACATAAATATACAAGAAACAATAATATTGAGTACCCTGCCAATTTTCCTTGAGCCTTCAAGGTCGACAATCTATAAATAGCTAGAAATAGGAAAATTGTCAAAGATATCGCCCAAGTTTGTACTACTATTACTAGGAATTCAGCAATAGGAGGAAGTATGTCAATTAGGTATTAGTTAAGACTTCTAGCCTACTACTAGAGGTGCACGAGTTAGCTGAGTTCACAGTTCTGCAATAGTAATTGTCAGGGCAAAAACACAGTACCTACTAACAGGACAGGACCGTTCCGCTTCGCCATTTCCCGCTCATAAGTCATTACCCTTGCAGTGGAAACCGCGTTATAAGAACTCTAGACCGCAAATTGTACTTACCAGTGACAATATACCTTAGCGTGTCAAGCTGTTAACGGTGTAACCGCACGTTTACATAAATTAAGGTAGTTTTAGTCACGCATCACCACATTATACTTAGTTAATTAATTTTAATTAGTCAATTATTCCTCAATTAACCTCTTTTAAGTGTTCATTATTCAAATAATTTAAACTTAAAAATCTATTGTATGTTCTATGGTCATTCGACTATGAAAGTTTTTATAAAATACTAGCTGCTGATGCCTGCGACTTCGTACGCGTGGATCGAGGTTTTGTGGTCCCCACGGGAACTCTTTAATTTTCCGGGATTAAAATCTATCTCTGTGCCAAATTTCAGCCAGATCCGTTAAGCTGTTGGGGCGTGATTGTGTAACAAACATCCATACATCCATCCATCCATCCATCCATACATCCATACATACATCCAAACTTTCGCGTTTATAATATTAGTAAGAAGTAAGAAAGATGAAAATCAAGGTCTTAAAACTTGACAAATATGACCAAAGGCATATGGGAATGAATAGTGGGAATTCTTTGATTTTCCGGAAAAGCACAGCTATTCAGGTAAACCTACATGCTATTTACGCAAAATATCACGTCGTCGTCCCTTGTGGCGTGTTTGTAGGTTAAACAAAACAAACAAACACACTTTCGTATTTTTAATATTCATCAGCTATTATTTCACCTCGCTACCCAAGTGCGGATTGGTAGATTTTACACACATCCAAAAACATTATAGAAACTCTTGGCATGCTGCCTGCAGGTTTCCTGACCTGTTCTTCTGCACCGTGACCTGTTTTATTTAGCTGTTATCCTGCACCATGATAATTCTGCAAGTTCTCCGAAAAGTTAGAAGTAGGTACATTCCCAGGATCGAACCCCGATCACCCAAAAGTAGGTCGGCCGCCAGGCATCTAAACCACTAGACTATCACCACTTTTCAATATTGGTAGATTTCAAATAACTATACATAATTTGATTCAGTTGTAGAGATAAAATGACGTGAAAATTACCTTCTGAACCAAAGTCCAATTAGATTTGAATTTCAATTAATCCTCTTACACGTAATCAGCTAACCTCATAACAGTCCAGAGCATGAGCCTTGCATCAAATAACACTGAATAGATTACTGAAAATATAGAGGGCTGAATTCGTCCGATTTCGGAATGCGTAATGTCTGATAAGCTGAATCAATGGGATTGACGCTTAAATCTGGGCGAGTTTTAGTCACTGAAATTGAAATTCTCTTAGGCTGGACGCCCATTGGCTACTGTCGCTTGAACGATTCCTTCCTGTAAGTAGCTAAAACAGATGTAGGTTTATAGCTAAGGCTGTCATCAATAGGTCTGTCCATAATAAGTTTCATGTACCTAGTAAAATAAATTACCTAATAGGGTATAGGCGTACTACTACCTATTCTGTGATATAGGGTAGGTCCTGTGTGCTTAGCATGCGCACCACGAGATTATCTCGCGACGAGAGAGAGAGATGTTGTCGTTGCAGGCTAATTTTTCGTTTACCCTAACATGCACAAAACGCGGTATATTACAAGAAAAAAAACCGGCCAAGTGCGAGTCGGACTCGCGCACCGAGGGTTCCGTACTCAAGAAGTAGGTACTGAAGCAAAACAATCAGGCAAAAACCAATATGTTTATTTGACGACGAGTACGAGGTTTACTGTTAATATCAAAAAAACTATGCTTGTTAGAGCATTGGCTATAGTTTTCCTGTAAAATATACATAAATTCCTATTGACCATAATTATTTCAGATTTTTCGATTGGTAATTTTTAATTCCAGTGTCTTTGGGCCACTAATATACACAACTATTCCCAATTTCATGTCGATAGCTTCGGTAGTTACTGAAATAATCGAGTGTGACGGACGGACAGACGGACAGACGGACAGACGGACAGACAGACGGAGAAAGTCGCACCATAAGGGTTCCATTTTACCATTTTGGTACGGAACCCTAAAAATTGTCGGCATGTAAAGGTTCGTAGAGAAAAATACAACAGATAAGAAATTTTACTTTTATATCTACATTTGACATTACGAGACAAGTAACCATGTTAGCGTCGGTAGACAAATAGAGATAACGAGTAGACATAATTTCACTCGTTGTGCGCATGCTAGCCATACTGGTTTCGGTGGTCCAGTAGCCTGATTACGTAACACTTGCATCAATCATTATTACCGTCTCAATTATTATTGTGATTGGCTGGTTTTATGATATTCTTGCTGCGTCAATGGATTTTGGCCAAAATAGCGGAATAGTGTTAATTAATCAGAGGTGATTGCGATCGTGACACTATAAATGACTGCCATTTTTACATGATAAGACTTTAAGGCGTAATTGAGGCTGGTTTCGGGACATAAGGTAAGCCAAAAATTTATTATTGGGATCTTCTGTTTTAAAAGAAATTCTCAGAACTACCCCGGAATTAGAAAGTAGGCGGTGTTTCACCCCCGTGCCTCGGAGAACACGTAAAGCCGTCGGTTCTACGGTTGATATCTCTCCGGTCGTGGCAGATTTTTCGTCACATCGGCATCGGCATTGGCTGTGAGTGAAGGAATAGAGAGTGCTTTTGTTTGCGCAAACACTAGCTTTGTTTGCACAATTATTATTACAGAATATGCATACAATGGTCACGTTGGGCAATGGATACCATATTGGAAACCATATTATTGTCAAAAGTAACTGTAATCAAGTATCTCTGTGCCAAATATAGTAAAAAACTATCAGGTACTAAGCAGATGAATCATGAAAAAGTTACATATATACTTACATTATGATTGACATTAAAAAAAATTATAAATTAAATTTAAAGATTTTTTAAATTAAGTTAAGAATGCTATGATATGACAACAATTGGATTTGAGTTTGAATATTCCTTTCCACACGACAAGGGCTTAATTGCGGTCTCACTCCAGCTCCGGAAAATCCTCAAGAGGTTAACTTAACAACTGCAAAGTACAATAAACACGTGTTGAATTAAAAGCCTTATTTCAACAAAATACTTACCTGTATAAAATACCTAAATAATAAATACCTTTACAAAGAAGAAACAATCATTTCGTTGGTTCCAAAATTTTGACATGTATAATATAAAATACTGTGAAAGATAATATAGCTAGCTAGCGAGCACCGTACGCTTAGTTTAAGTTTTTACATTATAAATTCGTTGGTCGTAATCGGGCGTTCGATCACATTAGCGTCAAAGTAAAATGAACCTTGAAAACAGTAAGTTAGAGCGCATTTTCGCATATGCAATCAAACTATACGTTTTAAACTCTTTGTAACTATAAATGAAAAGCTATTGGGTCCATTTTCTTTGTCGGCATTGTGATCGAACGCTCGGTTACGATCAATCGAATTTGCATTGCAAAAACTGAAATTCAAATGCGATTAAAGCGAGTAGGAATACAGATGTAGATCGCATCACGTGATAAAGACAAGAGCACACACAATACTTTCATCACTGGAAAATAAAATAAACATCGAAATATAGAGACATTATAATATTATCATATCATAATATTGGGCGGTGAAAGGGACGGATGAAAGAAAAGTACATGGGACCGAAATGCGAATGTTGAGATGGATGTGTGGTGTGACTATAATGGATAAGATTAGGAATGAATATATAAGGGGAAGTTTGAAAGTTGCGCCAGTGATAGAAAAGATGAGGAGTAATAGGCTAGCATGGTATGGACATGTAATGAGGAGGGAGGAAAGGCATATTACGAGAAGAATGATAGATATGCATGTGGAAGGAAAAAAGAGTAGAGGGAGACCAAAGAAAAGATGGATGGATTGTGTGAAAGAGGATATGCGTATAAAAGGGGTGAATGATAGGTTGACGGATAACAGAAGTGAGTGGAAGAAGAGAACATGTTGTGCCGACCCCAGATAGCGTGGGATAAGGGCAGGAAGAAGAAGAAGAAGATAATATTATCATAACAAAAATTGCATTGAAAACCAACCGCGCTCTATTTCCTTCAAAACTATTTAAAGGTTTTAAACGGGATCGAAAAGTTGTCCGGGATAGCGACTAAAATCCCGATTTGAAATCCATATTTTAATGTCATAAATGCAAAAAAATGCCTTAGATTTGTAATCCTCTGCTACAAGACTAGCAAGCAAACAATTTAAATCCATGTTAAAATACGGCTAATGTACTCTTTCATGTCAGAATTGAATGGATTATATTCCGGTCGATGCTAACGAAACGTGAAATTAGCTGTCGAGTATAGTGACTTTGTTCATTTCCAAACGAAATTCATTTTGGCAGCCCGTAATAGGTACATAGTACATACCACACATACATTGGCGTGCAGGTCATAGGAGCGTAAAAGCACTGCTTATCCACGTCATAGCACTATGCTTATTTTGCATTATGATCTACCATTAAGTAGGTATTAAGTATCCTGTAGGCTTATCCTGACCTCAAAACCTGTGCGCTATTTTTAAGCTATTGCATAGCTTCTATCGCGGGCCTTGAGCGTGGAGACCGAATCCAGAAATTCCGTAACGAAAAAAACCTAACACTTTAGTTGCTATGACTACTTGTGTTGTTGACTTCAAGTTGTTAAAAAGACTATTTTTATGAAAAGATGATTTTGGTTGCTATGACTACCAAACCAAAAACTAACCAAAATCATCTTTTCATAAAAATATTTCGCCTTTATATTTTCAACAACTTGAAGTCAACAACACAAGTAGTCATAGCAAGTTGATAAAAAATGCTATGCAATAGCTTTACCGCGGCAGTCTTCGAGTGCCACACGTCTTTTTTTTATGTAACGGCCTTTCCACAGGATGCGGACCGGAGGGAGTAAAAGTAGTAGGTAGACTATGATGACATGTCATCATCATGACATAGATATACTGATTATTTTATCACATCATCCTAATAGTATTATCAAACCTATATTGAAACATAATATGAATATTATTATAATAAGTGAATTATTTGAATTCATTCTTGATTTAAATATGTACCTATAATTTTAGATGGCGGGGAATGCGGAAGCCGGAAGGGTATTCAATATCCATATATCTTGGCTTAGATATTAAGAAGTTCTGTACGTGTCCGGAGATTATCGACCACTTACTTGCCTTTGGCTGAACCTCCCTCCTAATGTGCGAACATCTTAAGTATCTATACCTACTTAATTGTTATATCACACAATATCTTAGCAGGTATGTTTGTAATTAAAAAGTTCTATTAAAAAATCAAACTCACACGTTACAATACATTGTCAATGAAATTCCCATGAAAAGGTACACTATTGTTAAAGAAAAATGCTTTATGCAGTTTAAACAATGTAATCGTATGATGAAATGCAATTGTTTAAAAAGGTATCTTATTTCAAAACCCGTGATTTTTTTGGGCATAAAGACATTGAGCTGTCCACTACATGTACGAAACTCTTTTAGCTCTTTCTTCTCTACTGGCTCTTCCCAGTAAAGGCTGCTTTCCGGTGGTAGAGTCCCGATGATATACGAGTTGTCCCACATTTAAAAAAAAAATTAATTTCAAACAAAATGATATAAGATAACCAAGAAAACACAAGGCTAGGCTATTGACCACGCTCTTACTATAATATGCAAATAAATAATGGAATAGAATATAATCGTCACTTACCTTTATACCTTCAGTTTTTGTGCCAGTGCTGACTAATTTTCGTTATACATGTAATATTCCAACTTGTATTAAATACGCCTATACATTCGTTTCGCTCGTACCATTGTTGTGAATAGGCATATAAAATTCAAAGTTACCTCGAAAACGTTACCAAATCGGTGCCTATACAAAACGAAGTATTACTCATTACAATTATTAAACCTAGAATTAGAAATCGACATAGTGTGACGAAAATCTTATTCAATGTTAATTTGACCAAGGTGGTATTGAAAAATATAATAATTGAAATAACGAAGTATTACGAAAATTTAGAGATTTAAAATTCCTGTAAAATGAATTTCTTAATCGTAGAATTACCGATCATTATTAAAGCACCGATTAACCAATAGTTATAAGAAACAAATGCTAAACCATTATTACTGGAACAATTATTTTCGTAAACACATTAGTTTGAAAACTTTCCAACAGAATCTTATCTGTTAATAATTTAATATAAAATATTATTTTTAAACAACCGACTTCAAAACCGTATATATTTTTGTATTATATGGGACAACATGGGAAGTATGCCCTTTCAAATAAAAAAAAGAATCATCCAAATCGGTCCACCCAGTCAAAAGTTCTGAGGTAACAAACATTAAAAAAAAAAAAAAATACAGTCGAATTGAGAACCTCCTCCTTTTTTTGAAGTCGGTTGAAAATGATAAAGACCTCGAAGTTCAAATACTTGTCTCAATTAATGCTCATCTAAGGACAACACAAATCATAATTTTAACAATTGAAACCTTTGAATTGGAAATTCCTGGACTTGAAAAAACGAGGACTTAACATAAAATATGGCGAGTACACCTCACACCTACGGAACGTAGTAATTGATAGGTATTATATTATGCCAACGGTTTGCTTGTGATGATTATTTTGGCAGCAATCAGTGGCGTGCAGTTCGTAGAAGCATAAAAGCACTGCTTACCCAAATACAAATACGTTAATGTTCATTTATCATCAAATCAAAAGTTAATAGGTATTCAGACCAACTAATGCCTACCCAAGCTTCAAACCCTGTGCATGCCATGCCATTGGCAGCAATAAGGATACCCAATAGCCATTTTCATCAGCTGCTTTGCCGTCACGCGTTATATATATTTCAAACTTAGCGATTGTACCAATTATACAGTTTCCAACATGTACGAGTAAGGAAGCTGTGTGAAATCTGAATAATTGCGTGTGCTCGTAGACGTAGTGAATCAAATCAAATAAATATTTAAAATGCGAAAGATTGGATGGATGGATGTATGGATGTATGGATGTATGGATGCATGAATGGATGTTTGTTATTCAAGCACGCCCGAACGGCTGAATGGATCTGGATGAAATCAGAGATAGATTATAGTCTGGAATAACACATAGGCTACTTTTTATCCCGGAAAACTAAGAAGTTCCCGCGGGAACCAAAAAACCTCAATCCACGCAGACGTAGTCGGGGGCATCAGCTAGTAGTCCATAAGGGTCTTTACAGGTGGTTTCCAAATATATATCCGATACGTATGAGTAATCAAAGTAATGTGTGGAATATAAATAATTTAGTGTGCACAATTTAAGTTTAGAGTCGTCCTAAAGCCTAAAGGGTCTACTATAGACGGTAAAAAATACGAAATTTTTCAAAATGTCTAGAAGTTATGTGAAATTTTATCCAGCAATTTGCAAAATTGCTATCAATTGTATGTGTTTTACTCCAATTGACTGCTAGCTAGTCATAGCTTTTGCTGCAAACTTAAAAATTCTTCTACAATTTAAATTATTGACTTTAATTTAGATTAATTTATTAGTTGATTTAACTGCATCTGTAGTACCAGTTTTGCTGAATGCACGCAAGCGCTGGCACGTCTGTTGGAAGTTTTGAAGCGGTTATCCAGTCAGCTGTATTTAAAAAATACCAAGCACAATTTTGCAGTCGACTCCAAACGCAGACTGTCTGCACAGAGCCTAAGCAACAACATTATTTGTATAGTTAATCTATCAACAGTGTTCTAACGTATTCAGTACGGAACGTGATTTCAGCGAGGATTTGCGCTTCGACGCTTATTGCTTTGTGTCAGCTAAATAAACTGGCGCGACGTAGGTATACGTACCTAGTTGTTAAGATAAATCGCTGGAAAGAAAGACGTTGAAGATTTATCTTTTATTAGTGTAGCTCACTTTAGAATCTATTCGTTTACTATGAACTGGTTGTAGAAGTCTGAGGCAAATCTGAGTGTAACAAACGGGACATGAGCATTAAGGGACAGAATACTAAGTAGGTTGGGTAAAGATCTGTCTATTAGTAGACATCGAACAGCAGAACGAGCTGCAAAACAAAGAGAACACTAAAGTATCTTTTACAGAAAGAAAAAAACCCTGGTCATGATAAGAAGGACAAGTACAAAATATACGCTAAAACACTAAAAAAATGTATCACCGCATCACAAAAACTAAGCAATACGTTTTACATTACAAATAGCAATAATATATGCAGCGCTTCTTGGAAAATCATAAAAAACGAAACAAAGAGCTGCTACAATAACCCATTAGACTCAATAATAGTAAACAATACCGAAATAACAAATCCAACTTCAATCGCTAATGAGTACAATAATTTCATAATAAGCATGACAAATACATCTTATCAAAATAATAATAGGAAAAATCCGGAGCTAGTATGTTTCTTAAACCTCTGGTAAAAAATGAAGTATCAAAAATAATTTCATCTTTGAAAAACACAAAATCAGAAGGGTACGATGAAGTATCTACGAAGGTTATAAAAGCGTGTAAAATTGAGTTGACTTCTGTCCTGACATATCTAATAAACTTATCGTTTGAACATGGGCAGTTTCCAGATGACCTTAAAATATCTATTGTAAAGCCATTGTTTAAGAAAGGTGATAGAAAAAATCTAAACAACTATCGTCCGATTACACTGATTCCTGTCATCTCTAAAATATTTGAAAAAGCTATGTATAGCCAAATTGTAATTTTTTTCACTAAACAAGATATTCTAAGAAAGGAACAATTAGGTTTCCAGAAGAATAAATCAACCACCATAGCGGCATTTCAACTCTCACGCAAAATATACGAGAACATAGACTATAGAAAACCCACAAGTGTAATCTTCTTTGACATGACGAAGGCCTTTGATTTTGTATCACACGATATACTGTTGCATAAATTAGAAAAAAATGGTGTTAGAGGGCCAGCATTAGACTGGTTGAAGTCTTATCTAAATAATAGGAAGCAATGTGTTGAAACAGATGCAGTCAGCAACGATGGTACAACAAAGGTTTCTTGTAAATCTAACTATAAATTTAACCATTCCGGCGTGCCCCAAGGAAGCATCCTTGGACCGTATCTCTTTTTAATATATATAAATGACTTGCCCACTGTGGTTGACAATGAATGCTTCTTGTTTGCGGACGATATTTCAATAATAATGACATCAAATGATAATAATAAAACTGACCAATATGAGACTGACATCAATAATGAAATAATAAAAATAGTAAAATGGCTAGAAAATAATAATTTACAGATAAATATCACTAAAACATCATACATACAATTTTGCATTTGTAGTAGAAAACCTCAACCAAAACTTAACATAAATTATGATAATACTCCAATAGCGGAAGCTCAACAAATTAAGTTTTTAGGTTTGCAACTAGACAAAACCTTAAACTGGAAAGAACATGTTAATATGGTATGCCAAAAAATACATCGCTATGTATTCGTCTCATATAGGTTGCGTAAAATATCATTACCGCATACAGTTCTTTCAGCTTACCATAGCTACGTTTCAATTGTTTTACGCTATGGGCTGATCCTATGGGGGAATTCAGTAGAAATAAATCGAGCTTTCAGAAAACAAAAACGCGGCAAATTCCTAGACTAATATTTTTTTGTCGGAAAAGCAAAGGCATCAAGCTCATACGGCCTCGTCGGTTTTCGTAATTTTATTTAATAATCATAATTATTACTGCATAATAAATGCGTATTCCTTTCTCAAAAAGATGTTTAATGCTTTATATATACAAACTCAATGGTGTATTACACAGATGTAGTTCAGTATAAATTTCGGTAAGTATGTATTCCAAATTTAAATCACATTCTCCCCCTAGAGGATGAATGAAATTCAGTACAATTTTCTTTCCCTGTTTTTAACAGATTAAAAATGACTATTCTTATGTTCGCTTTTTGTGGCATAGAATGTCACTTTTTTGAGCAAGTGGTACGAAAATAATATTTACACCTCGGAAGCACTGTATTATAACTTTGCTCTAATGTTAAATTCCGTTTAGTGTATAGCGTAGAATTACCCTCGCTTATAGCCCCACATTTAGTTCTTCGGATTAGTTTAATACCGTCGGCTTTAGTTCGCTTTACAAGGGCTTAGATACAACTACTTGTTTATAGCTTATTTAAATACGCGATATTTTACGCTACGTAAATTTAGAAAGAAATTTGACTAGCTATGATGTAGATAAAGTGTAAACCTGAACCGAAATTTTGACGGGAATTTTAATTTTTTAATGAGAATAAGTCCGCACTAGAGATATTATAAGTAGATAATATATAAAACTACAACCAAACTATAACTTACTATGATAGATGAATACCGCAAGTATTTAGGATTTTTGAAAATGCCGTGGAAACTCTTCAACTCTCCGGGATAAGTATCTAGCATATCATACTAATATTATAAATGCAAAAGTGTGTTTGTTTGTTGGTTTGTCCTTAAATCACGCCGCAACGGAGCAACGAATCGACGTGATTTTTAGCATGGCTATAGTTGAGGACCTGGAGAGTAACATAGGCTAGAAACTTAAACCACGCGGGCGTAGTGGGCATCAGCTAGTGTATACGATAATAGCAAAATATTACTATTCATTCATTTGTTCACCTCTGGTTAGCTGCCACTTCCTCAGAATTGACTGGAATCTACAGTGTTAGCGTCCATCCATCCATCCATCAGCCTGTATGCATCCACTGCTGGATTGCACACTGCCTTTTCGAGAGCGCGCCACCAATGCAGTTTTAGCGTGATTACTATGAATTCAGATAATCGCAACAAAAGTGATGAATGTGATTCAACTCTTCAATTCATAAACAGACACTTCAACTTTAGTGTTGGCGCGAAGGAATGACAGAAAGAGGATGAAAGAAAACCAGTTTATTTGCCAATGGTGTTACTGACAAAACAAAGATACATTAATGTAACATTTACGCATGTGATACTATCTAGAATGGTACAGCTCAACGCGGTTATGCCTTCATCATAAGTAACACCTTTATCCACCTACATTATTGAAATGCGTCAGATGCTCTTCCAGGATTACCTAGTCCATGCCATAAACCATTTCCATCGCACATAGAGCCCACTTCTATCCATTAGCCGAATGGGTATTGTACACGGGAAAACAAGTTTGCATTGAAACAGCGTTCATTGTGTATGAAAAATGACAATTAATCGCGAACGGAAAATGTGCTGGAATACGGAGAAATTACCCATTCGTTCCGAGCGAAAGAGTGATAAAATTGTACAATGGTCTCCTATTCAGAGTTCCCGATGTTCATACTGACCCATTTTCGTATATATTCAAGGACGTGAGTAATTGCAAGAATTTTTAAGCAATCTTTTGTACTTAATATACCAACATGTTTCGTATTATTTCTGCAATCTGCAATTTCTGGAACTAATAGAAAGCTTTAGCTATAATGATTGCTCACAAAGCATACATACTTAATCTCTCTGTCTTCTACACTTTCCCGGTCCATCTGTTCAACCGATGTTGATGAAATTTGGTGTAGGGATTGTTTGTATCCCGGGGAAGTGCATATCCGGGAAAATTAAAGAGTTCCCGCGGGAATCAATAAAACCTTAATCCATGCGGACGAAGTCGCGGGCATCCTCTAGTTGTGAATAATTCATTGACTCATTATTATTACAACCATGTAGTACACAAACTCTAAGCTTTAATGTCTGGATGAAATATTTAATGCAAGATTGGCGCTGGATGACAATTGGAAAGCGATTATAAGTTCTAGACACCTAGGTTTTGAATTTAACTAAGTAGTTAGCGCGCTTGCTTGGGAATTACTTTAGATTATACTTCGTCGCTTCATTCTTCAGATATAATCATAGACCACGTAGTTTCCTTTACCTTAATAGCAACCGATCGCACAGACTTCAGAGGAGTTATAAAAAAGAACCCCCACTACCCGCCTCTGTGTCGCACGACAGAGAAGCGGTTTCGTTCGTCATTCCTTTTTCGTGCGTAGCAACGATCTCACGTTCCTACTTTCTACACACTTATAGATTAAAGATAATTTTCTCTTTAAATACTTACATATTTAATAATATTTAAAAAAAAAAAAAAAAAAAAGTGCTTTTTGCAGGTGACTCTTTAATCTTTCATTTTCAGCAATTTATTTCAGCACCACGTGTTTGAGTAATCATTATTTCATGCAGTGTTTATATTTTACACTAAAGGTTTTCCTGGCGGTTGTCCGAGGGTCAACACGAAGGAGAATAAACCTTTCAGCATGACGCGCCTAATAAATTATACTTTCATGCAGTGTTTGTTTACACTAAAGGTTTTCCTGGCGGTTGTCCGAGGGTCAACACGAAGGAGAATAAACCTTTCAGCATGACGCGCCTAATCAAGCATACTTTCATGCACAGTTTGTTTACACTAAAGGTTTTCCTGGCGGTTGTCCGAGGGTCAACACGAAGGAGAATAAACCTTTCAGCATGACGCGCCTAATCAAGCATACTTTCATGCACAGTTTGTTTACACTAAAGGTTTTCCTGGCGGTTGTCCGAGGGTCAACACGAAGGAGAATAAACCTTTCAGCATGACGCGCCTAATCAAGCATACTTTCATGCACAGTTTGTTTACACTAAAGGTTTTCCTGGCGGTTGTCCGAGGGTCAACACGAAGGAGAATAAATCTTTCAGCATGACGCGCCTAATCAAGCATACTTTCATGCACAGTTTGTTTACACTAAAGGTTTTCCTGGCGGTTGTCCGAGGGTCAACACGAAGGAGAATAAACCTTTCAGCATGACGCGCCTTACTTTCATGCAGTGTTTGTTTACACTAAAGGTTTTCCTGGCGGTTGTCCGAGGGTCAACACGAAGGAGAATAAACCTTCCAGCATGATGCGCTTAATCAATTATAGTTGCCGGAGAGTCAACATGAAGGAGAATAAACTTTTTACCATGGCGCGCCTAATCAATTATATTTTCATACAGTGTTTATTTACACTAAAGGTTTTTCCTGGAGGTTGCCCGAGAGTCACTGCGATAGAGAATAAACCATTCAGTACGACGCGCCTGAGGAATTGTGGTACAATACCTACTATTACTATGTAAAATGTATGATTTCCTAAAGAGGGTACTTAAAATAAAAGTTAGTATTGAATCATCTATATGCGCTCATTACCTACAGGAATTATACTTTCATGCAATGTTAAATTGCACTAAAGGATTTCTGGGAGGTTACCCGAGAGGTAACACGAAAGAATATAAACGTTTTTCAGCATGGAACGCACTTAAGAAATTACTCGTCCATGTAGTATTTAATTGCACTAAAGGTCTTTCCGGCGGGTTCCCTAAAAGGTAACACGAAGGTTAAGCGTTTCAGCATGATTCACTTGAGTAAAATAGGTACTTAGACGAAGAAGTGCTAAGGTACGACAATGGTACACTGCGAGGTCACCCGCGAAGTAGCACGACGGAAATCAAACCTTTCAGCTAGACGCGCCTGGCGATGGCATCTGCTCAATTAGCAGTCCGGCGATGAAGAATTATTTGTCCACCAAATCAAGATAGCTGGCATTTAGCAAGCTGTTCACCGTTCTCTGAACAAGGGGGAAGGCGTTGAGGGTCAAAGTGGACCAACGATCGGATACGTCGCCAAGGCCCAGCTTAGTAAGCCTAACACAAATTGATTTCGACCAATACTTGAGAAGTAACCGGGACTCAGGTAAATACTATGTACTTACCATAAAGAAGGTTACCTTCTACTTTATTTATCCTCTGCTGTAAATTATTAACAATCTTCAGTATTTACTGGATCAAAGATTGTATGGATACTTACTTAATTCGAAATCAAAGCTAAAGCTTTAAAAGATCTTTCGTACCTAGGTGTTACCGCTAGTTATATCAAAATAGTGGATATGATTTATTCAATCACAAGTATCTATCATGTAATATAATACATTATATTATTAGTGTTTGCATCGCCTACCCTTTTTGCTTTGTCTTCATAGTTCATACACTATCACCGATAAGGCCAAGAAACCTTATACTAATGAGGTTCTGTTTTCAAGAATAAATCTATTAGCGTGGGGGCACAATAAAAGTGTTTATTATTTACGGTGACAGATAAACAGAATACTTAGAAATATGTATGTATTTAATTTCTTTTAGCAAGTAAATGCAATTATTAATCTAATACCGTTACCACAAAGCCTTATTTTAAAATGTAAACCTATGGAACAGATTCCATGATATAATCTCTGGAGTACCGTCTTATTAAAAAGGTATGTCTAATCGACTATAAAGAAGACTAGTAAAATTCTATACCAGTGTTTTTTACTTTCAATGAAACACTTGTGGTGGTTCTAGTCATTTCTGCAAACGTTACTTACATATCTGCCCGGATATAACATGAAAAGATCTATCATTTCAGATTTTTATTTTTGAGACTGCAATATAGTAATATTGAAGCACTATTACCTACTTGGTAAAAAATATACATATAATATATATATATACAGCGTAACACCGCTTCTTAAGTTTTCAGCTTTTACAGATTTCAGCGCCTTTCAGTCTATAGTGACTGCACTATATAGGCACCTAAAAGAAACATAAATGTTTCATTCAGTGTATGCAGACTCAAGATCTGGGGTTCAAAATGTTCAGAATATGTAATTGTTTGCAAGGCCTCTCGGTATCAAACTTACATACACCTGCGGAGTGGTAACGAAAGTTCAGAGAATTCTGAGGTAATAAATATCTTAATTTTTTTTTTTTTAGCAGCTACTTCAGCAATAAATCAATTTGTTTGCAAATACTGTACATACAGATACGTCAAATTTGAAATAAAATACCTGCTAGTATTCTACCCTCAGCATGGCAGGGGTATGCAAAGAACATTTACGAAGGAAATGTGTGGTAAGATTGCAAAAATTACCCACAAGTTTTATGTTTTGTCCCTAACAACGTAGGTACTCTCGAGTTTTACAACTTAATAGTGCCCGGGAAGCATATGTCATACACCCGCTGACGTGTAATACGGTTGATTATGCTTAAAACAGTTCGAAAAACCAAAAACTAACAAAGAACCTTCTGCCTTTTGGAAGTTGGTTTTTAAATAAAGAGAATCTAACGGCGAGTATTTTGATGACCGGATGTAGATTATAATATAACATAAAGTAATAGTGTAAAATCTCCATCGTAATTATTGTTTTCTTCTTTAAAGATATTTCGTGGGCATTTGTTTCTGCAAACACAGTAAAACGCGCAGGTTGTCTTACCCGAAACGGGAATCCAAGCAGGGTGCCAAGGGTCACTGGTAGCGATCTCGTATAGAGATTAGTGCTTCCTTGTCCACTATGTTTCTGTTTTTCTAAGTATTTTATAAGTTTTTGGTACAAAATAAAATAAAACGAATTTTAAGTTTAAGATCCATTCATATAATTATATTCATTATCCACATATTAGAAACAATCTTCGAAAAACCGTTATAAAACTTTCGTTATAATAATACGTACGATGTAGGCATCGTAATCACTCGTGGCAAACATGGTAGGTAGTACAATTTACTCGCGTAAACAATAATATGCTCCCGCAACACTTGCCTAGAGCGAAATTAAAATTCTTGTTTAGTCGATTCAGACCCTGAATGAGAGTAACCAATTAAGACATTAATGAAAAACAAAAATCGGCATGGAGCAGCGGCCGCAAATGTAACATTTGGATCACGCTTACCTCACATAGATCAGCCGTGTCATAAAATATCAGGGAATTAATGCATCCATTCAAAAATTATTATGAATTGAATAGCTTATAATGATGTAAAAAAAAAAAAAAAAAAAAAATTTTTCACAAACATTCTACATTCAATGACCTGCACAGCTAGGTTATCCATCGTTGAAAAGTATAGAAAGACTCCTTATATAACTTACTTCAAAGCACCTAACGTCAGTGGGGCTAAAAAGTTCAAACCAATTGATTAACCCTTCAAAGTCGATATTAGTAGTTTGTCACAATATCGACCGAATATTCATTCTTCACCTATAATTTAGGGCTAACTTTTACGCGGATAGGAATTTATTAAATTCCATAACCTTAATGACGATATAATTGTTCGACAAAAAACTTAAAACGGTATTTTAATATAAAATTTTACTTAAACATATAGCTAAAGCAATACCCGAAATATCTTCACAACAGGACCAGAATATACCTGTTCTTTTCCCGCCGCATTTCCAAAAAACAAAATATGCCTTCTTCTGCTACTGGGCAGGATTTCGCACTTAAGCGTCCAATTGGACGTCTGTTGGGCTAATTGTGCAAATAAAATAAAGTATTGTCCCTGCTAATTTACTTTGTAGTAGATTATAAATCTTGCAGTATTGACATCAATAACTAGTTCCATTCGCTTGCATCGAAACTATAATACGTTTATGCTTGTTACTAGCAACTAAAGCAAAAAAGCGCAAGATTTTATTATTGGTAAATTGAAAGTTATTTAAATTGAAACTTATGTACAATAAATACAGAGAAATTTTAAAGTCATATTAAATGTACGTAGATAAACATCTCGGGAAATCGGTACATGATTCCAACCTTAAACATAAACTGTTTAAAACATTACAGCTCAAATAAGAGATAAGAAGAATAAATAAAATTATTGATAACAATAATTAGTATCTATTCAGCGTAGATATAGTTCTTGCAAAAATATATACCTATCTCTTAACATCTACGTTGTCTATGATTATATCTGAAGAATGAAGCGACGAAGTATAATTAGTGATTAAACGAACTTACCTGTAAGTGAAGTTCTATCATAATTATATGAGTCGCTTCATTCGAAGATATAATATTAAGCTCCCAACCCACCCATCCCGAAACATATTTTCGCAAGAGCTTTAAGTACCTATAAGTATATCTCTAAACTAAATGACGAACGAAACCGCTTCTCTGTCGTGCGACACAGAGGCGGGTAGTGGGGGTTCTTTTTTATAACTCCTCTGAAGTCTGTGCGATCGGTTGCTATTAAGGTAAAGGAAACTACGTTGTCTATGATTATATCTTCGAATGAAGCGACTCATATAATTATGATAGAACTTCACTTACAGGTAAGTTCGTTTAATCACTAATTATACCTATTCACTCTTGCCTAGCTTAGACCCACCACGCTGCTCCAATGCGGGTTGGCGGGCTTTAACGACTACTATCATGTTAGTGATAATAACCGGGACCGACGGCTTAACGTGCTCTCCGATGCACGGGGGTGAAACACCGCCAACTTCCAACTCCGGGCTGGCACCGAGAATTTCTTAATTGAAAAACCCAATACCTAACTTTTTATGCCCGACCGGGAATCGAACCCAGGACCTCGTGATGCGCAGTCGACTAGGCTAACCACTAGACCAACGAGGCACCTAATATAAATCCGCCTCGAATTGATGTACGGCTACCACTGCTACTACGTAACGATACCACAGTCATTAATTACCTTTGGAATCTTATCCACATTTTTATTAAATGATATATTTTGTGAATTACTGGATATTGAACTATAGTGTTATATATTATTGTAATTAACTCATAATTTTCTAGATATTGATTATATAGTTAATCTTATTTTGTTTTTTTTTTTTCAATTTTAGTCTTTAATGCGGGACCATGGTCACCCCATCATTATTTTTTTCTAAATTTTACCAGCCTATGTCACCTGGAATAAGCTAGGGATTCTAACGATACCTCATTTATCAAAGCGTGTAGAAGTTATGGTGGAATATACAAACTCACATACATACATACATACATACAATATACATACACGAACCCTGAAAACAATAGGTATACTCCTTTTTTTCAAACAGTCGTATAATAACCGAGCTATTGAATTATTACCCATCCTTTTTCCACGCGCACTGGAAACTATAATATTATTTTAAGATAATGCCAGGCGTAGTAAAGGTTATAGGTAACGTAGATATACCTCAATCTCCGTATTCACGGCTTGATTTGCAGGGATTAGGGCTTGAATTGATTACAATCGGTTTCAAATCATTTGCCTAATCCTTACCGAGAAACAGAAACCAACATCTGACGCTGGTAGTCGAAGCAAGCGGATGAATATTCAACCGAGATTCAACCCGTATTACAAAACAAGTCGGCTGTGCTGTAGAATAGATCTTTGGTTAATATATTTGTTACTAGTTGACACACTCCGCCTTCGCGTCTGCACTTTCATCATGAAAATGTTTAAAAAAAATATTATACTAATACTAGTGAATGCCCGCGACTTCGTACGCGTGGATTGAGGTTTTTTGGTTCCCGCGGGAACTCTTTAATTTTCCGGTATAAAAAGTAGCGGGCATCAGCTATTAATTAATATCCTAAATGCTAACCCAGCATTGTAGCTATGGGCCCTCTTGCACAAAAACAAATCCTATAATGCATACTTTCATACTAGTATTATAATAGCGGAAGTGTGTCTGTCTGCTATGCTTTCATGTCCCATCTAATCAACCAATTTTGATGAAATTTGGTACAGAGATAAGTTACATCCCAGGGTACTTTTAGCCTATGTCCTTCCCCGGGATACAACCTATCCCTGTACGAAATTTCATCAAAATCGGTTGAACAGATTGAACAGAACAGGCCGTGAAAGCGTAGCAGACAGACAGACAGACAGACACACTTTCGCATTTATAATATTAGTATGGATTAGTAAGGATTTTCTGCCTATTATTTAATACCTATACCGAGAATACATAGAACGCCCTCGTAACTTATTTTCCGGAAAATCATCAAAAACCTTAATTCACGCTGACGAAGTCTAAGGCTTCATTCGTATTTATTCTTATTGTATGTATATTTTTATTCTTTGAATATTTACTCTATTGTAATAATATGTACCCAAAGATTTAAATCTTTGTATGTACCTACATAATGTTACAATGCGGGCTTCAGCATTGCATTTTCTTGTAATACTCTTTGTACACTACTTAGTATTAACAACGGCAGCGCTAAATTTCTAGCTTCGTTGCAACGCTCAGAAATCAATTCCCAATAAACCGAAGGAAATGTTCGAAAATCCGCAATATAGCTTTAATAGAGGACAGTAATTGCTAACATTTCGGCTAGGTGATTAAACTACCCTAATGTATTACTAAACTTAGTAGCAAAGTTATCCAGCCGTCGAGATAGATTGCAGGATGATACCGACTCGGTGGATTTGAGTTACTGGTACTTTCAATTATTGAGCGATTGAATTTTCAATCACGTTCGAACAAGTTACGACATGGACTGTAGACCAGATGTGGGCAGCCAACTCAAAAGCTTTTCATCCTAGCAGTTCACGAAAGGTTTGCGGTAGATGTGCGGTAGGTATATCTACTACTTAGTTCAAAATCCATACAATTAATTAGTTATTACTAGCGATCCGCCCCGGCTTCGCACGGGTAGCACTAATAATCCTAATAGTCTATACTCAATGTAGCCAGTGGGCAGTGGGCAGTGGGCAGGTTTTACATTTTAATATTATATTTTAAGAGTACGTCCGTGCCCGTCCTCACCACACCCGCCACATTGTTTTTTGTAACTTTACCTATTTATAGTCAGCGCACGCCTCGTAAGCTCTCAGAAGAGACGATTTTTTCCGACTTCGTTGACATTATTGCAATTTTCGTAAGGATCTCTAATTTTTTTCAAAATAAAATATAGCCTATGTTACTCGCTGATAATGTAGCTTTCTAAAGGTGAAAGAGTTTTTAAAATCGGTTAAGTAGTTTTTGAGTTTATCCATTACAAAAAAACAAACAAACAAGCAAATCTTTCCTCTTTATAATATTAGTATAGAAGTATAGATATAGATTAAAGTGAGAACACACTACTGAAAAACGGGAACAAAACGTTAGTGCGACAGTTGACGCATTACTTTTCATAATATAGATCTGCACAGGCCTACGCGACACGACGAAACAAGTTATGTGTGTTCGCTGTTTGAAGTTCCTCTGGTAACAGGTCTAATCTGGTAGGAGGCTTCAAGTCCTCACAAGATCGAAATTCGAAACTAATCGTTTCGTTTCCGACGTTTTATCCGGTCGGCTAGTATGCGTGCTTCATTTAAAGTGAATGACGGTCTTGCATTTTTTTGTGCCTAAGTAGTATGTTTTCTCACATATTGACACTAACCAATATCACTGGCTTAACGAGGCTTACGTAGAGTTAAATAAAGAAATCGGACCACGTTGCTTAACAAACTCAATCGAACAATATGCGCTGTTGCTGTACCTACATCTAAGATTAAGTGGTTTATTTTAATTCTTTTGTTCCAGTACTATATTATTTTATTCATATTTTTGATTTAATTAATTTTTGCATGCCTATTGTTAAAGCGAGATTTCTTCAAAATCGGCTAAACAGATGGGCCGTGAAAGCGTAGCAGACATCCACACTTTCGCATTTATAATATTAGTATGGAATCACTAGACGACACTACTACAGTTCACGACTCGATTTTCATTTTTATCTGTAAAATAAAACGCGAAGTTTAAATGCGACACTACCTTAACTGCAGTACAGTATTAAATAGCAAGCGAGTGACATACAAAACCGCAGCTTGCATTACGCAGAGATTACGGCAGCTAGGTACTTGGAATTACACGTTTCAATGGCTTCCTACCGTATGAAAGAGGACTGAACAATGCTATTGTAGAATTGCCAGAGATTGACGCCGCTCTGCCATTGCTTTAACCAGATGTTTATTGCCATTGTTTTTTACGAGGTTTACTTTTTAAAAAGAAATAAGGCCCGGTTTTCGGAAATTGCGAAAATCCATGAGAGAACTTGTTAAAACGTTTAGTTTTATGCTAATACTTAAATTTACATTTATTTACTCATTGTAAAGAAATCCCGTAATTGTTTACTTGAATTGAGGTTTTTTAATAATTCGTTGAGATCTCATTGTTTACAAGCTCTGAGTCCATGTAATTTTGTGATTAGGTATTAACGAAAAGGTGATAAGACACACTTGCGCACCCTGAATAAATTGTTGGTTTGTTCAATGTCTTCGTTTTGTTGTAATATTATAAGGACATTATTTTGCATAGTTATTAATAATTTCATAATAATAAAGACATTATCATTCGTTAAAATTAGGCCACACTTAGCTACAAAGTTGGCTGGCTTCTTATTCTTAGCAGATATCAAATCAGTATTCCAAGAACGTCCCAATACTATGTCATGTGTAACGTCCATAATAGCACCCCAATTACATAATATCATGCCGAGAATATGGTTCTCAGCAGAAATTCAGCGCTAAATGAATCTTATCATTATAATATTATCTTATTTGAAGGAATAAAGGACATACATATAAAATGTCACTATTTCTACTAGGTTAGGCTTTTAATAAACGTTTGGGAAGGAACTGGCCCCTAAGATACGGGTCGTCCTAGTATAGGGGCCAGGAATTCATTATATTTTTAGTACTTTAGTTAAATTCATTAATAAAGCTTTCTATTTCTATTTCTAGCCAGCTTTCATTTAAGGTGGTATCGCAGTAAAGGGCTAACTGGTATCTGAACTTGTAATTTTTTTAGATTTTATTTATCTTCATTCAAAAACCTTCAAATGCTCCACCACCTAAAATAACTATAACAAATGACGCTATTCCCATTCACTACATCGCACATTAAAATTGAAGCAAAATTGTTCCGCAGAATGCACAATATGCGTCTTCCACACCAGCGCTGTGACATGTTATTAAAATTTTTGTTGAAATATGAAAATGAAAGCACGCGGTTGTTCCAGAGCATCTCGCAGTAATAATATACTAGTGTTTCTAAAGCAGTTCGCCCTGAAATCTGTAGAGCACACTATAGAATTAAGTGTTAAGTCAAAGCACACTCTCTATAGATCTCAGTTTAAGACTTCGCGTGCTTATAGAGCTAACCCATATATATGCCTTTTACCTGTTATGAATTAACCCTTGAATGCCAGTGCTACTGCTAAGTGATGATGCAGGTTAATTTGGTAGATATAAAGAAAGGAGAAGAAAAAACATTTATTCACAACCTCGTGCCACGCAGTAGCTACAATACCTTAAGGTAAATGTTACCCCGGCGACTCGAGTACTTGAGCATTCAACTCATGATGAAGTCATAGAAGTATCATGATAACGCTTTTCATATGTGGCACAACCTGAAGAAAGGCATCAGCTCAGCATAATATAGAATGCCGTGCAATAAATTACACGAGCATACAGCGCTGATTTTCAGCTGGAGCCGTCCTCCATGTGACGCCATTAATTAAGGAATAAGGCCTTTGCCGGTATGGTGGAGACAACAAAGGCTCGGCGCAAATGGGCCACCGACCACAGCCACCGGTGGCTAGCGACAAGCAGTTAACATTATTTGTCATATTTTTTTGTACAGACTCGCTGTATACGTGTGGTCGGTGGCGGATACGCGTTTGTAGTGTTAGTAGCGCGACAATCGCCGGTGGCTGCGGTTGGTGGCCCGTTTGCTTCGAGCCTAAGAGTCAATTTAGAAATTACAAATTTTCGGACTGCCGGAAATTGAGCCCGGTTTCTACTACATAAGACATGTAGTAGGGATCCAATCTATTTATATAAACTTTCGTCATAATCAGTTGAAAGCACTAAAAAGGTAAAAATCAAACAGACACACTTTCGCATTCATAATATTAGTATGGACTCTGTGATGTAAAACTGTTTCAGCAGTAACACGTTTAAAGTACGACTGAATGAACTGATAAAACACATTACGTTCTGTCCATAAATTTGATCTTGTTTAAGTTCGAACAACTTTTATAATACGATGTGCAAGTTGGTAAGAGTTGGGCAAGAAAGTTATTAAGTAGGCGATACTTGTAGATCATATCGATATAATAAAGGAAGTTGCCGACTAAGTAGTTTATAAGTTTAGTGAGAAACGATGTGCTAAAGATAGTACGGAACGGTGGCTATAGTCAACTTTGTCATTAAATGAGAGTAGCTGGAACAAATTAAATTGTTATTAAATTTAATTTTTAAACAAACCATCCATTTTTATGCAAATTATACTCAGAATCTTCCACGTCATGAGTTTTGACGACCTCCCTGGCGCTGGTGTCTTAACGTGCGTAGGTTCCCGGCAGGGTCAATTTGATAATTTATAATTTCTGAATTTTTCCTGGTCTAGCCTGGTGGGAGACTACGGCCGTGGCTAGTTACCACCCTAACGGCAAAGACGTACCGCAAAGTGATTTAGCGTTCCGGTACGATGCTGTGTAGAAATCGATTAGGGGTATGGGTTCAATATTACTGATTTGCCCCTAACAGGTTAGCCCGCTACCATCATACTGCGATCTCACCTGATAGTAAGTGATGATGCAGTCTAAAATGGTAGTAGGCTAAGTTTATCTGTCTGCTACGCTTTCACGGCTCGTCTTTTCAACTGATATTGACACAAATTGGTAAACAGGTAAGATTTCATTTCAGGGAAGGACAGCTACCCCGGAAAATTAGGAGTTTCCGCGGGAATCAAAAAACCGTAATCGGACGGAGTCGCGGGTGAAAGATTATAAAAGAGATATCTGAGTAATAACTATGAGAATTGATACTTTGTCAGGATGGAAATACAACTTGAAAACTAAGACTGGAAGGAAGACCATGTTTTTCCTGTAATATTGTGTAATATGTTTAAGGTCAGTGACCTTATATAGTGAGCTTACTGAAAACAACCATTATAACTGAAACATTGAAAGTGAAGTAGGAAAGTTATATCACTTTAATTACACTATCAAAGTATAGTTTAATGAACTGATTATACTGAAATTATATTTAGGAGGGACTCTACCTTAATGATACCATAACAGGAAAAATAGAATAAAACAACAGAAGTCAGAATAATACTGGAAACTGTATATTCATGAAAATTATTCTTAAATGATTCTACGGCAGTTCGGAACCTATATTAGCGTGAAAAAGACACTGCCAAGAAAAAACACACTATTACAATATCACAACATTTCTCTTCACTTATAAACATTAACATACACTTATTACTCTACTTTAAAAGGATAACACAATAATACTTAGCTTTTATTACAACACCAAACACGATCACTCTGACTATCAGCCAATACTATATCGATGTCCGAAACGGTTGACGTCCCAAAACAGACTGACTAACCATTATACGATCCAAACGGAAATCCCTTCTACATACCGAAACTTAAAACTAGTAAACAACAGTGTTCCCATGGCCTGTTTTGAAGATAAGGAATTTAAAGGCAACAAAATACAACAAAAGAGTTTATTGCGAGCTGTTTTTACGAAGCCGCCCGTTTCGCAAAAATACAGCAATAAACAATAGATTAGAAAAGACTAAAATTTAAAGTAAGACAAAAGGCTCCGAATACAATATGCCAGTTTGTACGAAATAGTTTTATGATGTTATTGTTTTTAGAAAAGGGAACATTCTCACGGTTTGCTAAAATATTTTGTTTTGTTCAAAGATCAATTCAGATAGAAAAGCTGGTTATTTTCCCCATATCTCACACGGCCAGACTGACAAGTACTTCGTTCTCGAAGTACATAGGTCAAAAACAAATAATGTATCGTATCATAGTTCGTTACAATTTACAAAACTCAAAATATCATTTTGAGCTAATTTTCAATAAAAACTTAAACTTCTTCTATACGGCTTAATATAATAATACCAATAAATACTACTTAAATACAAATTGTATACAATACTACAAAAATTCCATTCCGTATACACAATTATCATACTTTTATACAACAAGTACTTTCTTTTAACGTCACTAGTATCTACATACAAAACATAATATCAAGTTAATAATCGTACAACATCAGCAGTATTATAACCATTCCAATATTTATCATATTTATAAAACATTTATTTGTAATCTTAGGATGTGTAAGCATTGTCGCTCTTGTAAAATGAAGTGAAATATACTAAAGCAATTTGATCAACGTGCAATACGTGTCTCAACAGTGCCTTTAGCAAAGAAAAATGAAGCAGAATCAGAATTTGAGTAAGGACACTGATTCACTCTAGCATAATTCAGTCACAATTAGATTACGTCGAAATTAATATAATTTATAGCACCTCCCTCGTCCGTGATTTCAATGCTAACACATCACCACTTGCAAATGATACCCACATTATTTTCACCCACTAATAATCCATTGCATTTCTATTAAATCTCAAGTAATACCAACTTTATTATACCCAATGGCAATCCATCACATTTCACCCACTGGTGAGATCAACATCAGCACTCTCATCGCAATGAAATTTCCATAACCCTTACATGTACATCAATATTATTTCACAACTTACGTTAAACTCATCACCGATTATACTAACTAGTTATATCAAAATAAACGTCATATCCCAATGGAAATTATTTTCAGTTAATCTTAAAACAGATTTATTCACAATCAAAAATTGAAGTCCTAAAACAATCGCATATTAACCTTCCCTTGAAAAATGAAATTCTTTCAATCAAATATTAATAGGCCGTGTTCATTGATATTTTTTTTGAACACTGCGGCGCACAGCCATATCGAAGTTTTACTTTTTAAAGGTTTTAAATTCAGTCAAACTGCAGCTTAAGATAATTTAACTAATAAGAAACAATACAACCGAGAAATTTAAAATTGTTCCGAGAATAACAACATTAAACACAAACTTTAGTGGGGGTTAAACTTATAATTGGTCAAGTATGCCTTAAATAACTCGAAAAGTCATTTCCGTCTTCAAATTAACAATATTTTTAAGCCAGAACAGATCAGAATATTATTCAATTATATTATTAACCACCAGTCTAGCTTCATCGGCAGCTAGATCTGCTCGACATTTTCTTAATGCGGATGCTAAAGTATTTTCTATACAACTAGGTCAACGCAAAATCAATATTTCTCAAACATCATACAATTTTCTTTTACTAAAACGTCCCATTTCAAGTATTTTAATATGTACTTAACGTATTTAGTTACAGTTGTGATAACCTTTCACATAAAACAGCTTTATTCGGATCACATGACTAAATGGCAAACATAACTAAGTCTAAGTCAAACTAGAAATAAACTAGAGTATCCAAAGCATCTTTAATGATTTCTACAAATCTAAAATCCTAAATTTTCCTATTATTATCCTATTTTTTTTTTAGTAACGAAGTAGTTTATAGTTGAAATCGTTTGTTAAATGCTCTGCACAAAGTTATGAACAATGTCTCATCACTCAGTGACGTAATTACGTGACAAGACAATCAAGAATCTAGTCATACAAATGAATCAAAAACATAAGTGTACGTAAAAACGTTTTTTTTTTGTATATATAAAATCTTACGTTTGTACCGAATGAAAAATGAAAATGGAATTGATTTATTTCCTGTCGGACCACTTTTGTTACTTATGTTACTTATGATAAGTCGTAAGAATCTACCACCGGTTCGGAAAACTGATTCTACTGAGAATACCCGACAAGAAAATCAGCAGTTGCTCTTTTATAAACAGAAAAACGTTACACATTAACAAGTATAACACTGACTTAAGAGTTGCTGGATGCGAAGTCAGTTGCTTTCATGCTACTTTGTTATTGAGAAAGTCATCAACAGTATAATAACCTCGACTTAAAAATACTGTTTAACTCAGTTTTTAGATTTTTATAATAGCAAATCCATGCAAGTTGCCTGGCAATTAAGTTTTATTGCAATATAATATTATTATCCTACTTTTTGATCCCAACGTTCAAAAGCGTTGATGCAAACTCTGTTCCTGTCAGACGTCAAACTATCAACTTTGTCTGTGTCATCACCGACAAAAATTCCAAAATAGCAATCCTGCCCGAAACATCGCGCCTACAAAATTTACTTTTTATATACTTCATAAAGATATATAAAATTCCACGTTGTTTCATACCCTTTTGGGAGTTCTCGGTTTTCTTAAAAGTACGGACTTTTTTTTTTTTTTTTTGGTATTATAGAATGGAACCAATATAACTCTCGCCGTTTGCTTTTAACTACTGATGCTCCATTTAAGTACATAATTTCCGCTCGGCTAACCTGATTAAAATCAACATTAACAATATATATGGCAAAATAAGTTTGTAATCGAATTTTTTTTTTAAATGAAAAGAATTTTACAGCTCTACTTTATGGATTAGACTAACTGAATCATACGAAATACGTCAACTAAATGGTCAAAAATAATTTTAGATATATTCAAACGAGTGAGCGCCAGTGCAGTTTGGTTTTATTTTTATGTATTTATTATATATCCTAACTCTGTTTCATCCTATAGGTACCTACATTCACTTCTAGGTTTTGTTTCCATATTTTACAAAGTACTACTCTAATATACCTTTAAATAAAATCAGTGAATCGAAACCATTAGTGTAAAAGGGAAAAACACTAAGTGCTCCCCATACTGAAATTTACCATGAACAAACTTGATGTTTTATTAAACCTTTTTTTCTTTTTAACTTTACCAATAATACTGTTTATCCATTTTCATTACCTACATTAGTAAAAGTCATCACAATAAAGCGAAATCACAATTTCACACGCGATAGCCATGGGCATTATTACGTAAAAATGATTTCTAAAATGCAATAATCGCAATCATCTCTGGTTACTACTTTTCGCTATTGACCAAAATCCTTTATCGCAACAAGAAAACTATTAGGTTATTCATCTAATCCAATTGAGACTGTAACAATGATTGATTTCATTTATACGCTACACGTTGCTAGCCGTCAATAATTCTCCAAATAAAACTTGTACATAACGAAGCCACAAAAAAAAGGTAGTGTGATTACTTACTCAGCCAAAAATAATTTTTTTTTTGATAAACAAAACGTTAATCTTAAATCTTAAAAGCTTGTCTCAAAAGACACTTTTCGATCGGTTTACAATATTATGTTTTACGTATACGTTTACGATACCCATTACATCTATTCAATACAAAACTCTAAGTCCCTTGTAAGTTTGTTTTATAATTATTCTGGAAATAATTTTAAGAATTATCAAGGAATTTATACTTTTCATTTCGTTTTTGAAAATGGTTCATATTATCTAATTACCTAAAAAACAAATCTTTGATTTCACAATAATTGAAATTTCTATACAAAAATTTAAAAGTAATCTTTACTCAGTACTTCGCTGCAAATTAAAGGAATCATTTTAGAAATTTGACCGACGATTGCTAACGGGGCAACTAACTGTTCAGAATCTTGTTCAACAAATTTCCAGTGTTAAAATACCTTAACTACTACTACGTGACTAAATATTAATAGTGTTACTTAATATCAGGAATATGTTTGAGTTCTGAGATTAATCATTTACTGTTAGCCCTTCAACCCAAATTTAATCCACATCTTTTCTCATAATTGGAATGTTATCTAGGCTGTCACCACTCTATTGTGTCTATCGAACCTTCAGTAGTTCTAGAGTCTATTTTCATTCTAACTTGGTATACGTAAATTAACTGAGATAAATATACCTAGTCTTTTGTTTAAAAATAAATTTCAACTACAGTTTAAAAGATAAAATATTTATACTGCTAAAACGACATGATATCAAAGTGTCCAAGCAAGACAATCCTTATTTTCGTAACTTTTATATAAACCTCTATGTAATAAATAATATCAGACTTTAAAGATGCACAATGAGACCTTGCATTTTAATAAATATAAAAAAAACGTAAGTACCTACCAGTAAAGAATCCATAACTCAAGACATAAGGCATGGAAACTTTAAAAATCAACTTATCAACAATTTTCCAATAAAATTAAATATTTTTTATTTTTCCTTTTTGTGAAAACTACTTCAAACTCTTATTTATTTATTTTACACTACACTACACTTGGCACTACAAAAACTAAAGGGAAAAACAGAATTCAAAATCGATTACTACAATAAAGGTCACTGAAATGCTAGTGTGTCCGATTCAATATTGTACCTAATTCATAGGTACCTATTTACAAACGACAAATAAGTAATAACGTTATAGAATCGCTACCAAAATATCGATCTTTCGGTTTGTTTATCAGAAACATTTCATTCAGTAACGATTAATAAGAGTTGTAAACATTGACTTCAGAATCGCATAAAATAATAAGCCTTTGACCATTGGAAGACTCTCAAGTCCAAAGATATCACAATCACATTAATAAATTGTTGCCAGTATAAACTAACGGCCTATCTGACACCTGACTACAGATCGTGAGGTATTTCAAATGCATAATTCCCCTTTTTTTTTTACAGAATAGATTACTTCAAATCATAATTCGTTCACACACACAACCTACATAATTTTGTTTTTATATTTTCTTACTATGGCGTATAACCGTATTTAAGCAAAACAGCCTGATTCTAAAAACGGATTCGACAGCATTCGTTTAATGTTTTTACTACCGAAATGTAGTACACACCTATCTCATTTTTTTTTACACTTAATAATTTAAATTGTTAAAGATGCTTTGGTAACATTAACAGACGTACTAAGAACAGTTCTATAACCTTTAACGACACAAACACTTTTCTTACGATCTGAGATGATATACAAGTCTTATTACCTCACACACTTTGTATTTTAGCTGTCGAGTTGTCTCTGCCTGCTGCTTTACTTCACCTCGTTGATTCTAGGTAGCGTCTTGCGATCACGGTTACAAGCTTCCTTTCAAATACTCATAACTGGCGTGTTTACCCTGAAAACATTATAAATCATGTATTAGTTAAATCCTTCAGGGACATGCGAATGGTCATCCCACTTCTGATGAAAGATTATAAAAGAGATATCTGAGTAATAACTATGAGAATTGATACTTTGTCAGGATGGAAATACAACTTGAAAACTAAGACTGGAAGGAAGACCATGTTTTTCCTGTAATATTGTGTAATATGTTTAAGGTCAGTGACCTTATATAGTGAGCTTACTGAAAACAACCATTATAACTGAAACATTGAAAGTGAAGTAGGAAAGTTATATCACTTTAATTACACTATCAAAGTATAGTTTAATGAACTGATTATACTGAAATTATATTTAGGAGGGACTCTACCTTAATGATACCATAACAGGAAAAATAGAATAAAACAACAGAAGTCAGAATAATACTGGAAACTGTATATTCATGAAAATTATTCTTAAATGATTCTACGGCAGTTCGGAACCTATATTAGCGTGAAAAAGACACTGCCAAGAAAAAACACACTATTACAATATCACAACATTTCTCTTCACTTATAAACATTAACATACACTTATTACTCTACTTTAAAAGGATAACACAATAATACTTAGCTTTTATTACAACACCAAACACGATCACTCTGACTATCAGCCAATACTATATCGATGTCCGAAACGGTTGACGTCCCAAAACAGACTGACTAACCATTATACGATCCAAACGGAAATCCCTTCTACATACCGAAACTTAAAACTAGTAAACAACAGTGTTCCCATGGCCTGTTTTGAAGATAAGGAATTTAAAGGCAACAAAATACAACAAAAGAGTTTATTGCGAGCTGTTTTTACGAAGCCGCCCGTTTCGCAAAAATACAGCAATAAACAATAGATTAGAAAAGACTAAAATTTAAAGTAAGACAAAAGGCTCCGAATACAATATGCCAGTTTGTACGAAATAGTTTTATGATGTTATTGTTTTTAGAAAAGGGAACATTCTCACGGTTTGCTAAAATATTTTGTTTTGTTCAAAGATCAATTCAGATAGAAAAGCTGGTTATTTTCCCCATATCTCACACGGGCATCATCTAGTAAGTTGATTTATTAAAGCTACCAACGGATAGACAATCCCAGTTTTGAATTTATAAAGAAGGATGGATAACGATAAGTATTTGAATAATTTTATCACGTAGCCATATGAAAAAACATGTTTTACACGAAACATCATCCACAGTTGTTACCCACGCGTCCTTAAATCTCTATGCAAGCTTTAGAGCTCTGAAGGATTATTCTTTTGCACTTGTAAATCCATTAAGCCAGGGAGATATCCGTAGCGGAGATTTGTTGAGACCCATTTTACTAAAAATATAAAATGGTACAGTGAAATGTTTTAATGTATTATACTTAATGCTCATTTGGCTTTCGCTGTGCATAATATTTAGTGTTTATTTGTTATTCTTTTTAAATTATAGAATTAAAGTGGTGTACCATTTCATTCTTTGCATGTTCTAAATGTTGAGAGTTTTTAACGCTGTAATGCGAGAGACGATATGAATCGATATAATAATTATTAGTAGTGATCAGCTGAATCAGGGGCTGTGAAAAAATGAAAGCCACTGACACATATTTTTTCTCCATTGAAGGTTTGCTGTGAAATATTGTTATTATTTAATAGCAATACTTCGATGGATAAAAAATATGTGTCAGAGGCTTTCGTTTTGGAGTCATTTGCTTTAATATAGCAAAATCTAAAGTTTTTGGTTATCACTTAAAAACAGGTTGTCACCTTTAGGCAAACCTTTATCCATGTTGATTTCACAATGTATTTTTTATGTGTCTTTGTTTTGGACTCATAATTGGTCTCGATTTTGGTCTCTTAACAAAGTGTTGATACTGAGACAATGAATTCTTCTTCTACTATCTATCTTCTATTATCTAAGTACTGAGATTTATTCTTAAAATATGAGAAAGATGCACCGCACTGTCCGATGCGTGCGGGTAGTCAGACCACAAAGTCAACTTTTTTCCCGCCTACCCGCGAATACGCAATAAAGAGAAGAATTTGACAATGTCAAGTGGTCAGAACGAATTTACTATTTCTTTATATCGCCATTTCATCGACTTAAGATTAAATTATCGTCACGATCTTCTTACTGTCTATATTCTGATATTCGTAAAATAATTTATCTTCTGAAAAACAAAATAGCAGTGACTCGTGTGTAACAAAAACTATTCCTAATAGCATTCTCTACTGATATACCAAATATAACCTTGCCGGTGTGCGTGTACCTTAGATACAGTCTATGTCTGCGAGTGCTTGTGAGGCGAAAGAATCCAGACGGAGGTGGTTCATTCATCCAGGTACGAACACATTGTACTATTTTAGGGAGATATCTCTGTATCACACAATCCTTATGACGGGCGACTGTACATTTTTAGGATAAAAGTTGACCCAGTGTAACGTAAGGTGTGGTCTTTACGTTACAAACTTTTTACTCTATTTGTGAAGCAGTTAAACATAAGCCGTTATAAACTCCATATATTAAGTCTGCAGCAATAAATCCTTTATTCGAGCGAGCTACAAAAGGAAGCTGAGATGAGGGAAGTTTACAGATCTGAGTTTATTACGTGGAATTCAATATTTCCCGTCTCAGATGCTTGCCAAGTTCACTTACATCAATAGAACTTTGTATTTTATTGTAAAAGAAGACAATATTCAAAAACCTACTCTATTAAATTAAAAAGTACGACCTAAGAACGTCTTTTGACGAGTATTCTAAATATTATATTGATCATAACTTATCTCATCACACACACATATATATAATATATATATATATATATATAATCGTAAGCTAATCGACGCACAGCTTAAACCGCTGGGGTGAGAAACTTGAAATTTTGACAATAGGTTTTTTTTGTGACGTAGGCGCTCACCAAGAAAGGGTTTTTCAAAATTCCACCCCTAAGGGAGTGAAATAGGGGGTGAAAGTTTGCATTAAAGTCCGTCATTTCTGAAGTTACATCCATGAAACTTGGTATACGAGCTACCGGTCGAAATTGAAGAAATAACTGTTTCACAGTATTTGAAAATACTACCCCCGAAGGCGTGAAATAAGGGATGAGAATTTGCATGAAAGTCCTTCATTTCTCAAGATATTCTCAAGTTATATCAAGGAAACGTGGTATTTTGGCTTTCGTTAAAAATAAAGAAGTACGTGTGTCACAGTTTTTCCGAATTCAACCCCTAAAGTGGTAAAATAGGGGTTGAAAGTTTATATGAAAGTCCTTCATTTCTCAAGTTATAGCCATGACACTTGGGTATGTGAGCTACCGGTAAAAAACAAAGAAATATGTGTTTCACAGTTTTTGAAAATTCTACCCCCAAAGGGGTGAAATAGAGAGTTGGTCCTTCAATCACGCCTCAACAGAGCAACGGGCATTGTGCACGGGTAGTCGAGGACCTGGAGAGTGGTATAGGCTACTTTTTATCCCGGAAAATTTAGGAGTACCTGTGGGAAAACAAACTTATTCCACGCGAACGAAGTCGCGAGCATCCGCTATTATGATCATATTACTGTATTGGAGCGACAAGTGACTTAGATCTAATTATTACCTAGATGGAGCTGTAGCTACTGTAGGAGAGTTTTGGAAGGTGAAGATAAACCAGATTTTAGCTGGAGAAAATACAGTTTACTGTCGCTATTTACGGTATCAACATTGAGTGTCACATTGTACTAAAAGTCAAAAAATATAAACGTATTCCAAACAAACTACCTTTCAAATTCAAATTTACTCATATATACAAAACAAATAAGTTTGTATATCCGACACGCCCCTATAAATTTCAATTTAAAGATATCCAAAAGAAAACTCAGCTGGCCTTAACACCTAAACCATCTAAACACTTATTGTGTTTAACACTAGATAATGGCTTAGTAAGCACATCAGCTAACATGGATTCAGTGGGTACATGTCTCAACTCAATGTCATTCTTGTCCCTCAAAACCTCCCTCACGTAATGATACCTGATATCGATGTGTTTGCTACGTGCATGAAACACTGGGTCCTGAGCTAAAAATATAGCCCCTTGGTTATCGACATGAACAATCACTCGAGCGTACCTCATGATTCCTAGTTCCTTCAACAAGCTATTGAGATATACAGCCTCTTTCATACTCTCCGACAGGCTGACATACTCTGCCTCGCACGTTGAAGTAGCTACGCTACGCTGCTTTCGAGACTGCCACGATATACAACCACCACCTAAAATAAATGCATAACCAGAATAAGATCGTCTGTCTAATAAACAATTCCCCCAATCAGCATCTGAATAACCCTGCACACATTCACCAGTTCTCTTGTACACGAGACTGTATTGGATTGTTCCCTTCAGATAACGTAAAATACGTTTCGCTGATATCCAATCGGATTTTTCAGGACTCATCACTTTCTGGCTAAGTTTACTTACTGCATTAGCGATATCTGGTCTGGTTGCATTCGCTAGATAATTCAAACAACCTATTAGCTCTCGATAAGACCATGCCTCGCCGCTCTCATTGCTGCATTTCTCTTCTCCTTTCCGTTTGGAATGTATCTCCATAGGAGTTGTACATTTATTGCAATTTTCCATGCAAAAACGTTTTAATAAACTTTCGATGTAATTTTGTTGTGACAAAATAATGACATTGTCATTTCTTCGAATATCTATGCCTAACATATATTTTGCTATACCATAGTCTTTCAAATCGAACTCTTTCGACAACTCATTTTTAAACTTCGTAATTAAACCTCTTTCTTGACTTGCGACCAAAATATCGTCGACATAGACTAATACGAATAAATAAATATTCCCATTTTGTCTAAAATATAGACACGGCTCATTCAGACTCTGCTTCATCCCCATATCAGTTAACTTCTTGTTAAGTTTGAGATTCCATTGACGTCCAGCTTGCTTCAAACCATATAATGATTTTCGCAATAAGCATGAATCGCAACCACTATCCAATTTTACAAGCATGGTCTGCGCGCGCTCTTTGACTATTGGATCTTCTCCCTCTCGATTCATAAGCTTGACTAAACTTTCTCTCAATAGTTCTGGTATCTCCATGTATATTTCCTCGTCCAGGGATCCATTTAAGTAAGCAGTATTAATGTCCAATTGGTGTATCTCCAAGTTCAATTCAACTGCGAGAGCCATCAACAATCTAACGGTATCCAGTCTAGCAACAGGCGCAAAGGTTTTCTCGTAGTCGACTCCATACCGCTGGCTAAAACCTTGAGCTACAAGTCTCGCCTTTTTCTTCCAAGACTTGTCGACATTTTGCTTCGATGTCAAAACATAACGGCAACCAACGACATTCCTATTTTGCGGTCTTCTGATTATCTCCCATGTACCTTTCTGAACTAGGCTTCTGATTTCAGATAAAATGGCTTCCTCCCATTCAGGTTTATCACTACTCTTTAAAGTATTCTTCAAAGTAATTTCAGCTGAACCTGCAAAATCTTCAACTTCATTTTCATCAGCAGAAAAGATCGGTTGTGTAACTTCAGTCATTTGATAGATTTTCTTCGGACGGCCTACACTACCTGTGCGTAAAATCCTAGGTCTACCAGGAGCTCTCTTCATCAACCTCTGTTGATCATCACGACCTATTTCTTCAGATACCTGTTCAACTTCTGCAGGTCTTGACGAAGAATCATTTTGATCATCTCCAGGATTTTCTTGACATTCACTCCATATTTCTTCATTAGTCTCTACTCGGTCTGTCTCATTCTCGCCCCTATGTTCTTCAGTTACTGGAACATTTTGCCTTGAGAATTCAATTTCAATGAAATCCTTATCGTTGTATTCCGTGAAATTCACCGGACTCGGTTCTTGCTTCGAGATTTCACTTTCGTGAAATTTAACATCTCTCGCAATCATGAATTTTCTTTGCTCTGGAATCCATATTTTATATCCTTTTGCATTACCCGGGTACCCGACAAAAATACCTGCGATCCCTCTTGCAGCAAACTTATCCTTCTTTGGATCTTTATCCAGAATATGCACCTTGTTTCCAAATCTTCGAAGGTATTCAATCTTCACCGGCTTGTTATGCCACCTCTCATAAGGAATATCACCTTGTAGACTGCTCGTAGGACAACGATTCCTGAGATGACATGCTGTATGCACCGCTTCTGCCCAAAAACCTGAGGAAAGATCTGAACTCAACAGCATACACCTCGCCATTTCCACTAAGGTTCGATTCATTCGTTCAGCTATCCCATTCTGCTGTGGTGTTCGAGCAACTGTCAGTCTTCGCGTGATGCCTGCCTCCTTTAAGAAATTATCAAATTCAGCATTACAATATTCACCTCCATTGTCACTTTGAAGAAATTTAATCTTTAGTCCCGTCAGGTTTTCAACGTGACTTTTATATGCCTTAAAAGCATCTAAGGCTTTATCTTTCGACCTTAGAAAATATACCACACACCAACGAGTACTATCATCAATAAAAGTTATAAAATATTTTGCACCTTCTATCGATTGACATCTCATAGGCCCTACAATATCAGAATGAACTATGTGCAACTTCTGTGCGCAAGGCCCATCGGATTTAGAAAAAGGTAACGCGGTCATCTTTCCTTTAGCACAAATATCACAATCTCGTAAGTTTCGTACTTCGGTTACGTCAAATTTAACACCTAATTTACCTAAAAGCTTAGCAACACCTCTACCGTTCAAATGTCCTAACCTCTCGTGCCAACAACGTACATTAGCATTTGAATCACTTAAATTACAATACTCAGACCTATTTACACAATATAAATTACCCCTGCGACATGCTATCAATTCAATTTCACCTTTCTTGCCAATAACATGAGCTACATCATTTTTAAATGTAACATCAAAACCATCGTTGGTTAACTTGGCTACTGAAATCAAATTCGTCCTTAAATCCGGGACATAGAGCGTATCACGTAATTGAAATGAGGTCTCCGAGTGATCGTTATATGCCGACAACCTTACAGTACCCTTACCTTTTATAACAGTACTTACATGCGTAGCTAAAGTTAGTTCCCCGCTAATCATTGCCAAAGTGCCCCCGAACTTACTTGCATCATTACAAAGGTGAGACGTGCATCCACTGTCCAAAATCCATTCGTACTTTTGAACATTTACAGCATTAGAAACTTCTAAATCTGAAACATTAAAAGTAGTTAGAGTTTGATCTACACAATGTGTCTCTTCAGCCTTCAGGGCATTTTTACCTACTTTCTTTTTACAATCAGATGCTTTATGTCCAGGTTCGTGACATTTAAAGCATTTGTACTTAAAACCTTCATTCTTTTCCGTTTCTCTAGCCTTAGTACTCATTTTAGCGCCTCTCTTTCCTTTCTTGAAATTTTTATTCACGTTTGTATACATAACGCCTTCATTCTGAATTTTGTTCGCCTCTCTCGACTCGTACTCTTCCAATATTTTAATTTTTAATGCCTCTGGTTTCGGCAACTCGTCTCTCGACTCAATAGCACATCTAAAGCTTTCGAAATTTCCGGGTAAACTGTACAGCAACATTATAGACAGTAAATCATCGTTGATCTGTATACCCATATCTCCTAGCTTATCAACAGCATCAAAAAAAATATTCAAATGTTCGTGAACATTTCCTGTTTCCGCCATCCTGTGCAATATCAACCGTTTTAAAAGTGTCGCTTTCTTAGCAGGCCCTTTCGAAACATAAATTGACTCCAGCTTCAGCCAAACTTCTCTCGAGGTGTTACAGCTCCTAATATGTCGTAATTCGCTTCCACTCATCGATAAAATTATGTCCGCTTTAGCTTTCTCGTCTTCTACTTCCCATTTTTCAGCCTCTATAACTTCAGCTGGTTTCAGTACTTTTCCATTTACGTACTTCCAACCATCACTTTTAATTAAAATAGCTCGTATCTGTATTTTCCAACTATCGTAGTTGTCCTTGTTCAAGGGCTCGATTCGCATCATGTTGTTCGACATCGCACTTGATACTCGATCAGCTACTCCGTCTCTTATCGACTTTAAAATCAGATTTTATCCTCTACATACGATTACTCCTTTCGTATCACGAACTTGGGCCCATAACCAATGTAGGAGAGTTTTGGAAGGTGAAGATAAACCAGATTTTAGCTGGAGAAAATACAGTTTACTGTCGCTATTTACGGTATCAACATTGAGTGTCACATTGTACTAAAAGTCAAAAAATAAAAACGTATTCCAAACAAACTACCTTTCAAATTCAAATTTACTCATATATACAAAACAAATAAGTTTGTATATCCGACAGCTACTGAGTATCTGACTTACTTGATAGTTAAAACATTACGGAGCAGCATTTAAGTAAAATATCAAAACTTTGGTCTGGGTAAAGTAATAAGTACTAGATATTATAAATGCGAAAGTGTGTTTGTTTATTGGTTTGTCCTTCAATCACGCCGCAACGGAGCAACGGATCGACATGTTTTTGGCAATATATAGTTGAGGACCTGGAGAGTGACACGGGCTACTTTTTATCCCGGAAAATTAAGTTCCCGCGGGAAAAAAACTATAAACCACGCGAGCGAAGTCGTTGGCATCAGCTAGTAAACAATATATTCAAATCGTCTTCATTTGCTTTTGTTATCTAACATCTTTACACAGGTCTGTGTCCTTTTAAGCCATGTGCCAAATTTTCTTGAAATGCTTATAACGATATTATAATAGACATGATGACTGATTTTGAAAAATGGTCAGATTATGTTCGGAAGTATCTACTATTTCGAAAAATATCTTATTTCAGTAGAAAAATAAAGTTTGGTAGATAAAATTAGCATTTGAAATTTAAATTTTAAAATTCACGCCAAAACGTTCGGCGGTGTCATGGCGTCGTTGTGACGTCACTATTGTTTTTACCAATGTACTCTGTGCAGTGTGCAGTAAGCAATAGTGTGATTTTCAAGGCTCGAAAACAAACAATTGTGACGTCATTCGCTTCTTGGTGTTTTATGTAATATGGCGGATTGCTGTATTTTATAGTTTTATTTTATCAAAATAAATAGCAATCTCACTCGATATTGAAAAATAAGATACGTTTTTTATAATCCATGAATCCTATTTCATTAGATAAATTCATAATTGCATTGATTCTTGGTTACTGTCATCATGCCTATTAGTACAACCATACAACGTAGTGATTTATATTATGCTCATCGTACTAAAACTTAAACAGAGCAAACCCTTTATTGTACCTAGTCTGTATTTGCTGTGATCTGTCTTCTATTTGTAACTATACGAACAACAAATGAAAGTTGAATCAGGTCTCTGAAATCGGAGCAAGTTTCTACTAAGCGGGGTTTGAAGCGTGTAAAATGAACGTTTCCTATAGTATATCGCTGCGATGTATCATGTATCGGCTACCATTGTAAAATAACATTGTACTTTATTATTCTGCTTTCTTGATACATTGTTGAAACTATTTAGCGTATTGCCCTACATGATATCGAGCTAAACTGAGAAATATTTGATTAAATATCTAAAATATGAATATTTAAGATTTATGATATGCAAGCATAAAAGCCAGATGGACGTAATCTCACCCTCATACGGAACCCACAATGGCCCGGTTTTTTGGGATGGAAACATTGATGTAGAATTTTAGTACCTATTTCAATGGATGGAAAAGAAGAAACTGAATGAATGCCATACAACATACATACATACTTATTAAATTATCATATATTAAATTAACCTACTGATATAAACTACACTGTGGCAACGATCTCGCCTTCTTCAACCGGACTTATGATGAATTTATGAGGGTAGAATAAAGATGCGCAACTGCGAATGATCTTTCCATTCGAATAATTTTCGACTACTAATCCACGCATTCGACTTGAAAATTAGTAATATACTAATCTTCAGATTCGAATGACGACTACTAATTAGTAATACATACTAGCGACTTTCGGCGTCTCGTTAGTCACCTATTTGAAATTTTTCGGGATTCGAATTTCGACTCGGCTCGACTCGGCTATCCTCGGCGCGACTCAGATGGCATTCGATAATAATGACTGCCCATAGACAACAAACACTCTCCTGCAGGGCGACCGCTTATCTTTTGCATCAATCATTGATACATCGCAATCACCTCTGATTGGTTAACACTCTTCCACTATTGGACGAAATCCATTGACGCAGCAAGAATACCACAAATTCAGCCAATCGGAGTTTATTGCAATGTATCAATGATTGATGCAAAAGATACGCGGTCACCCTGCTGCTCTCTCCTGCTGGTAGATCTAGGAAATGTAATAAGTATAATTATTATAGTGAAATTATTTATGTGATTGCCGAAATATTTAAGTATAATGAAAAAATATTTTTTTTCTCTGTAAGTGAATGTTACAATTCTTTTGAGAAAATAAATTCTTTAACCTGAACTCAAACCGTTGGGCTTAGAAAGTGGAAGTTTTTCTTTTTGACTTTGACATTTGAAACATTTGACTTTTTTTTTACACAGTTCCCCACACTAATGTTTTTAAATTCCCCCCGAGGGAAACGCTAAAAATGTTTTTTATAAATACATATACAAATTTTTGTTGAGACCATCCCATCTTAAAAATAAATACAAAAGTGTTGTTCCGACAAATATCGAGTAAAGTTCCAAACAATCTTACGAAATCGTTTTGTCGACATTATATTCCAAAACTTTGTCAACTCATAAACTGGAACAGATAATATTCAAACTAGGTTAGCGAGAACTTTTGAATTCCAATTCTTAATATGAAAATTTTGTATACCGTTCATAAAGCACATTATTTCTGTATTTATATTGCGGGCCATCTAAATTAAATTTTTCTAGTGCTCACTCAAATCCGTACTGGTTTTGTGTGAGTACAGCATTTGTTCATGCTAGAAGGCAAATCGAAGAGGTGTTGTCGAGGCCGCCGTCATCTTCTATTGCTCTAAACCGGTTTTAAGAGTGTCTGTCTACTGAAACGGAGCGGAGCGGAATAGAGCGGAGATTTGTGAAACAGACCAATCAGATAATAATATTATCCACTCCGCTATGTCCCTCTTCTGTAGACAGTATCTGTCCTGTATCGACAAGATTATTGACATTTCCCCTATGATAGATTAAAGCGATCCCAGTGACGAGTTTGTTTATTCAAAAACAGAACTTCTGCCCAAAGCTCCGCTCCCCTACAAAGCGAGCAACAAAGGAAAGACAAATCGAAACAAGTTTCCTTACATCTCTGTTTATGGCGTGGAATTCAATATTTCCAATATCTTCCTTTACGATTTATCGTCGCATCAATTGGACTTTGTATTTTATCGTTCTTCTCAATCATACATAGTTGGAAATTTTAACTTGTATTGCCTCAATATGTGTACAGTCAACGATACACCCTGGCAGAGCGCTCGCGGTTGTCACTTCACGCTTGAATAGGTAGGTACTTCTGCTTTCCTCACGTATCTGTCAACGGCGAAACTATTATAGTTCTGAACATAGGGTTGCAGGTAGATGGCGAATCGGCGTTTTGAAGGTCTTGTCGCAAGTGCATAATAAACTACGGAGTTATTTTAGCTGTACCTACAGCTTTCCTGCATCGCATGTCCGTTTGGATTTAGATATTTACTTATTCCTTACCTAACAACAAATCAAAGTTCTATGTTTCCTAGTTCGCCTGATCAATCCCACGAGAAAATAGCCCGGACAGAGAGAGCTTCAATATTATACCAACAAACGGTAACAGTAACAGGAATTTCTTTGTGAAAGATCTGTAGTATTTTCAATAACAAAAGCGAAGAGAGCATTGGCCATGGCTAGTAAACTCAATTGCGTTCAAAAGCTTCCTACGAATACTATACTCTCTTATCGATTTTAAAGAAACCTACTCGTACCTTACTATTTGCTTACAAGTAGTTTACTTTTGCTATACGGGACCTATGAGTAGAAGGAGAAGGGGGAGGTCTTTGCCCAGCAGTGGGATGATAAATCTTTAAAAAAAAACTAAAATATCACTAAATACAGGCCTTTATAAATAAATAAATATTACGGGATGATGTCCGCGACTTTGTCTCGTGGCTCTTGAAAATCATGTGAGATATTTTTAATTTTCAGGATAAAACGCAGCATACCTATCGTTGTAGCTTATTTCATCAAAATCGGTTAAACAGATGGGCCGTCAAGCGTAGCAGACAGACTGACAAACATTCGGATTCATAATATTAGTATGGATCTGGGAAAGCTTTTATATGGCACTAGCCGATGCCCGCAACCCTCCTCATTCTGAGCACTGCAATGTTGGGTTGACGATGCATGCAACTTACTAAGCGTGAATTTGTGTGTAGTGTTCTTAAAAATCCGTTAGAACTAGGGGGTAAATTGTCCAGTTTTTGTTGTCAGGTGTCTGTATCAGTACGCTTATGCTGAGTTTGAGCTGAGAATTCGATTGATCGTATAAGAATTCGTAAACATTAGCGTAAAGTAAAATTTACCTTAATTTCATTGCATTAGCATTTAAAGCGTACTGTGCCTTTCTTCATGACTAGTTCAATTATTGAGCCGTGTAATTTAGAATTAGAAAACAAAACTTCTAATGTATCTTCTAGTGAATATAACACTATGCAGTTAATGTCTAGAGGTAACACAATAAAAAAGTCTCGGTATATTTTATATTTGATACATACAAATAGTTTCAGCTACTAAATGAAAGATAAGAGGCATCGCCAAATGGTAGGGGAACTACGTTGGATACGGTCAAATTGTTCTGTAGACGCAATTCAGGGATGTAGTCACTGAAAATAGATATTGAAGCCAATTCAATGAGAGCATTTGTATTCCACGTCCCCTTACCAAAGGAAAAGGAAAAATAATATGATGGTAGGTATCTTTTTACCTATGTAGACTAGGTAACAAATGTTATATCCACACTTAGATTATATATACTTCAGTAACGGGTATCTACATAATAATATTATATTGGAACTGTACATGTACATGTCAATGAAAAATCTTTGATTTTAATTTATCATACTAATATTATAAATGCGAAAGTCAGTTTGTTTGTTGGTTTGTTGGTTTGTCCTTCAATCACGCCGCAACGGAGCAACGGATTGATGTGATTTTTGGCATGGGTATAGTTGAGGACCTGGAGAGTGACATAGGCTACTTTTTATCCCGGAAAATTGAGCAGTTCCCGCGGGAATCAAAAAACTTAAACCACGCGGACGAAGTCGCGGGCATTAGCGAGTTTTCTAATAATTATCTTTGGATTACGATTACGTCCCCATGTCGCACGACGCTGCAGATGGATTGGCTTTGTCATCTGGCACTGTACAGCTATCTTCTCTACTTTGTATCATGGGATTATTGTCCGCACTTGTACGCAGGCGTCCGCTGTGCGTGCTGTACAGCTATTTATGCACTGGTTCAGTTCACTTCAGCAATTGGTTATAGCAGTATAAATCCGGCATCTCTGCATATACCTCGATAAGCGTTTGCCCGCGACTTCGTTCGCGCGGACTACACAAATTCCAAACCCCTATTTAACCCCTTAGGGGTTGAATTTCCATAAACCCTTTCGGAGCGGATCTCTGTGTCATATTAGCTATCTGCATTCCAAATTTCAGTCGTTCGCGCCTGTTTCGCCTAGTGGTTTGAGCTGTGCGTTGATAGATCAATCAGTCAGTTTCCAACCAATCAAAGGCTTTCTCAGGGCAGTCCATATACGCTAAACAAGGCACGGCCAATATACATCATACCTAGAAGTTAAATGAGATTCTTATATAGTATAGTATAGGAGGGCGCTGCAGTGCGACCGTTAACATTGTCTTGAGTCATCTCCGTGTATTTTAACTGTTTTTTAAATATAATTAGCAAGAAATTTATTTTAAAAAGTGATACATAAGTTTTATTAGATGACAAACTATGGAAATTAGATGAAGTTCTGAAGCTATAGCAAGATTTTGTGCCTAATAAGTGTGGAATAGTGATCCAAACATCAAGGAATTAAAATAGTGCTAAAACATAGAAAAACGCAGAAATTCGAACTAAGAACAGAATTTGACCTACAAGATTTTGCACATTAAAGCTAAATACGAGTGTGAAAGTCGCGAATTGGATTATTAGTTTAAAGTGAAATATCAATAACCTAAAAATTGTGCATCAGTCATTCTGCAAAATCATAGCGTAATTACAAGCATTGCCATCTAGCGAACGTACGCTGAACTTCGTGCGTAGATCCCATAGATAAAGGAAATACAGATTCTATACGCCAACACGTTGGCGTAAGTTAGTACTAGACAGCTCCGCTAGGTGGCGACTTCTTATCGATAACAAACGACTCACCGAAATAAACTTTTAAAAAATCCTCAAGATGGAAAAACTCATAGAAATGATTGAAAACTTGAATTCGAAATTTGAAGCACAGTCAAATGATTTAAGAGAAATGAAAACAAGTATTACCAGTGACATAAAAAATTATATAAGCGAAAAACTTGTAACTTTAGAATCAAGGCAGTTAAAATAGGAAAAAATTATAGAAGAAAAAGAGCAAAAAATTCAACATCTCGAAAGGCTTACGAGGAAGAAAAATGTGGTATTTTTTGGGGTGGAAGAAACAGAAATAAATTATTTTGACCTTCAAAACAAAATAGTCGATTTGATAAACGAGCACATGAAAATAAACTGTCGAAAAGAAGATATAGAAAACATAAGACGTTCGGGAAAAAAATCTGACAAAGTACGACCGATTATTGTCACACTGAACTCTATGGGGAAAAAAATAGAGCTGCTAAAAAACAAGAACTCTCTTAATAATACTTCCTATTACATTAAGCAAGATTTTCCCCGCGAAGTCATTGAAGAAAGGAAAAAACTACAAAATCAGATGAAAGTAGAGATAGATAAAGGAAATAGAGCCTACATTAAATATAACAAATTAATAATCCTACCCAAGTAAATGCAACAAAAAGAACGACAAAAGAGAAATTTATCACAATCGCCTGAAATTCAAAATGAATACGTAGTAAGAAACACAAGCTTTAAGAAACCACAAAAGAAACAAGGTGGAAATAACACAATATCTTATGAGAAATCAACCTACAAATGGCCTACAAATCAGAGCCCTACACACCAGCCTGCCGAAACTTCTTCAAATAATAAATGACATAAGACAGCGATCTCTCTACATCCCCCAACACGGCCGGTCACCGTGGGGGATAAAGACCGTAACCCTCCAGATGAACTACTCTACATTTGCACTTATAATGCTCGATCACTCCTGTCGGAAGAAAGGCTTATAGAGTTTAAAGAATCCATATCGCATATAAAGTATGATATTATTGGCCTCTCTGAAATCAGAAGAACTGGATACAATATAGTAGAAGATTCAAAACATATTTTTTGCTACTACGGAGAAACCAAAGGCCAATATGGAGTTGGATTTCTAATAAAATCTAAATATAAAAACTACATAGAGAGTTTCAAAGGTATTTCTGAACGGATATGCATATTAAACTTAAAACTATCTACAATGGAGATTTCTATTATACAAGTTCATTTACCAACTAGCAACTCTACAGACAAAGATATTGACCAATTTTATGAATTATTGTATGAAACAATAAAAATTAGCAATAAAAAATTAATAATAATGGGCGATTTTAACGCTCGTGTTGGTCAACAAGTACGAGGTGATAACAAAATCCTAGGTAAATACTGTTATGGAAAAAGAGATAAAAGAGGTAGCAAATTAATCAATTTTGCGCTAGAAAACAATCTAACCATAATTAATAGCATATTTAACAAAAAGGAAAAATCTCTCTGGACTTGGATTTCCCCAAAGGGTAAGAAAAGTCAAATAGACTATATACTATCCAATATGATGAGCCAGTTTACCAACTTTGAAGTAAGTACTCAATCAGTTCTCCTTCGCCAGTGACCACAGACTTTTGAGAAGCACAGTAAAAATAGAAAAAGTCAAAAAAAGTAGTGCACGATATGGCAGCTCAATTATTCAATTGAAGAGTGCCCAGGACGAAACAAATTATCTAGCAAACTTAAAAGAAAACATAGGCAATATATATTTATCTAAATCAGAAAGTGTAGAGTCTTTCTACTTAAAAATATAAGCAGCAATTTTAAATAGTACAAAGCAAAGCCGGGACAAAAGCCCGAAGAATCATATTACTATTATAACCCAAGAAACAAAAAATATGATAAAAAGAAGAAATGAATTAAAAAACAAAACCCCTATAAGTAAAGATGAAAAACAGGAACTAAAAATCTTGTATAAACACATTCACAGACGCATCAAAAGGGAATACCGCGAATACGGACTCAAAATTATTGAAAAACACTTAATTAGTTCAGGCAGCTTGAAGAAAAGCGACAAAGAACTCAATTCAAGTAAATGCTGGATCCCCTGCTTAAATACGTCTAGTGGAAAAACTTATTCGAGATCAGAAATTATACATATCGCTACGGAGTTCTATAAAAATCTGTATAGCAAACGTGCTGTACCACCTGAAAATACCCATAGTATATCAGAGCCAAATGGAGACCCAATGTACACAGATGAAAAAGTAAAAAAATTTACGGAAGTAGAGATTTTAAAAAAGTTAGAAAAATTAAAAATTGGTAAGAGTAGCGGTCCAGATAAAATATCGAATGAGATGTTAAAAGTCGGGAGAACTCTACTTTTCAAACCCTTAACTCAGCTTTTTAACAAAATTTTAGAGGAAAGAAAAGTACCTAGAGAATGGGCCGAATCTGATATTATCTTGCTCTACAAGAAAGGCGACCCATGTGACATTGGAAATTATAGGCCTATCAGCCTTCAACCTTGCCTCTACAAACTTCTAGCTACTTGCTTAGAGCAGCGATTATCAGTAATAACTGAAAAATATCAACCAGTCGAACAAGCAGGTTTCAGAAAGAGCTTCTCAACCGCCGACCACATACACACACTAGATCAAGTTATAGAGAAATTTCAAGACCAAAGATGCCCTTTATACTTGGCATTTATCGATTATACAAAAGCGTTCCACTCTATCTCGCATGAAAGTATGTGGTTAGCTCTACAAAAAAGCAATACACCTGTAGAACTCATAGAACTGATAAAAGATATTTACAGCAAAAACACAAGTAGAGTCAGGCTGGAGAGAAAAGGAGCTGAGTTCAAAATATGTAGAGGCATCAGGCAGGGTGACCCAGTCTCACCGAGGACCAACATTGTAGAAAAACCTATATGCGTTCAAAATACTCTACTAGAATATGTGCAAGACTATGTATACCTTGGCAAACAAATTTCGTTTAAAAAATCAAGACACCTAGATGAACTTGAAAGACGCTTAAAAATCACATGGAACAAATTTTGGGCCTATAAATACATACTTAAGTCAGATTTACCTCTAAACTTAAAAACAAAAATAATGGATTCATGTTTGCTACCTTGCCTTACTTATGCTAGCCAAACCTGGATATTCAACAAATATACAAAAAAGAAAATCCAAACTGCTCAGAGGGCAATGGAACGGAGCATTCTTGGTCTGCGCAGAATACACAAAATTAGAAATACAGCTATAAGAAAAAAAACTAAAGCTATTGATGCATTAAAACATGCTATGAAGTTAAAGTGGAAATGGGCAGGTCATGTTATGCGACTCACGGATAAAAGATGGACAAAGACTGTAACTGAATGGCGTGGCCCAGTTGGGAAACGAAAGAGAGGTAGACCTTTAGATAGTTGGGAAAATGAAATTAAAGAAACTGGAGGAATAAACTGGAGAAAAAAGGCTCTAGACAGGAAGACATGGAAAAATCTGGAGGAGGCCTTTACTAGTTGAGAGATCCTTAAATTACAAATAAAAAACAATAATGATATACTGACATTTCTAATTATTATTATACTTCAAGATTTACTAATAAATATTAACTAATGCATATACAACTAAATTAATTTATATTATTGTAAATCTTAATTTCTATTTTAATTATAACCAAGCTATGTTTCTATAATGTCATAAAAAATATTAAGATGCATGTATAATACTTGTAAAGTCAACAAATCACCTATTTATTAAGGATGGGCTTTTTTATTTTATTTATAGAAGGCTTTTTTATTTTATTTATTTTATTTATATAGTATAGTATTATATGAAATGCAAAATGTTATAATATGAACATTGCAATTGTTGCGTTTTATCTACATTATGAATGGTGATAGAGTTGTCAGATTCCCATATAACCGCGTGCTTCTATTACCATATTTCAACAAAAACTTAAATAACGTGCCACGTTGCACTGGTGAGAAAACGCATTTTTAGTGCATTCCGTACTGGGGCCTTTGGTTAACATTTTAAGTAGGTACTTACGTTTATTTTTTTACTTATACTTAAACTTACCATAAACCAAACAAAAGCTTCTCAATATCAAGCTTTTTTTACATTTATGTAATTCTGTTACTTCACTACCTACCTTGGCTAGAGCCAAATTAATAACTGTTTCATTCAGATCCGTTCAGCCGCTCTGGCGTGATTGAGTAACATACATCCATCAATCCATCCAAACATTCGCATTAATTCGCATTGGTATATAGAGTATAGTTATTATAGATGTTTCGCACAGACGTTTTTTTCCGGTCTGGTTTCTAGTGTGTTTTTGCTTTTATTGATATTAATTGGTAATTTTTTTACATTTTAGATCCCTGCGGAAACGCTAGAAGCGCTGTGCATTTCGTCAAACAAAATATTCTACGCCAACGCAAGCGATTGTATACACGCACGCTAACTTTTTTAGCAAACTCAGATAGCCCTACAGATATTTTTTATTAAGCAAAAACTATTGCAGCTTTGAATTTTTCCGGTATAGACCCAATTTCTGCTTGTTAATCTAACCCAAACGTGACAGGTCAACTGTTTTTACCTTGAATCGATTGCTGCCCAACCGCTTTAATATGTTAAGGTTAAACAGTTTTAACTTTTTAAAGTAATATCTAAATGAGTAAAATATTTAAACATAATATTATTTTTATGTTCTTAATTAATTGCATTACAAAATTTATGCTTAAATGCTAACCTGTTTTGTATTAAATACAATTAAACCCTTAAGCGTGATCTTACAGAACTCATGTTGCAGTTTAAAATAGAAGTGATCTTGTATAAGAAAAGGGAAGGGATGTTTTATACACGACATGTTACCGGAAAGCATAATTGCTTGCCGAAGCGACATTGCATCTAGTAATTAATTAATATGTCATTGTAGGGTAATAACTAGGCAAAGTTGAAACCTCTCAAACCAGACCAGAGTTAATTTAGATACCTATTATTTTACATATTACTCCTGCCAGGTCTCGAACAAGGACCTCCAGTGTAGAAGACCACAGCGCTCACCATTGCTACACGGGGATGACAGTAGAAATGATTATCTACTGAATTATTCTTTCCTCAATTCGTATTTACTTCAACTGACTACGCAATTAGTTGTAGTGTGTTCCCCTCCCCCCTAGCATAATTTCAGAACTAGAAATTTCAGAAAAATTAAAGTGCAAATACAGTTTTTACGCTACCAATTTCCGCTACACAAGTCGTAAAATCGCAAAATTCAAATATCAAAAATTGAAAACACGGAACACTGAATGGCATATGAAATTGCAAGTCTACAAGGAGGACCATAACGTCGTTCATAGTCCATAAAATGGTGCTCGTTGTGGTACCGTGCTATTACAGCCCGAAATGGTGCGAAAAATAAAGTAGGTATTACGAATTTCTTTATTTCTGTAGCAGCGCCAAACCATTAAGTGCTATTTCTGCTATAGTATCATTCAAATAGTTCTCGTTTATTAAGTATTTAAAAATGCTACTATATCGAATTTTCCGGCCCGTACTATGAGAGTTAGGAAATAGAGATTGATTACGCACACACTAATTTGTGCACCGTAATAATATCTTCCGGGCAGATGGCTAATCTCAGTGGAGATTGGCCGTCGCGCCGTGGCCAAAATGTTGTCGTGAGGTTGTTATATTTAGTTTTATTTTAATTATGTCTCTGACTAATTATTTTCTCCATTCAAATGCTATTAAAATATACGAGCATTAATATTCAGAAATAGGACAAATAGACTTTTTACAAGGTAACAATGTATAATTAGCAGGAAATACGAAAACTTAACCAGTACATTAAACCTACCTCTGCATTTCAATTTATATGTTAAATAGTTTTCAGTAGGTAAACTATTTAGTTATTTTCAAATGTCATTTCATTTACAATTTATTTTTTATTCTGTCAAGTAACTTTTTTAAACAACCAGATTGCTTGACGCAGATATTTGTTTTCCAATGACCATAATAAAATGTAGAAAAATGACCCATAATAATGTCTAATTTTGATTTTTTACTGTTAAATTTATTATTGGAGGCTTTAGCATGCTCTAGTGTAACCTTTAATAACGTTAAGCGGTAGTTACGTAAATATCCATAGTGGAGGTGTCAAATCACTTTTGCTAACTTTTTTCCACTACAAATTAGCCCTTGACTGCGATCTCACCTGATGGTAAGTTATGTTGCACTCTACAATGGAAGCGGGCTAACCTGCTAGGCGTATGGCAGTTATGTTAAACCCATATCCCTAATAGGTTTCTACACGGCATCGAACCGGAACGATAAATCGCTTGGCGGCACTTCTTTTACCGGTCTTTCTCCCACCAGACAAATCTTGAACGGCATATCACGTCACGATAAAGTTAATTTACTTGAAAAGTTACAGGCCTTACTTTTACATTACCCAGAGTAATAAAGTGAGCAGTATTTTAATACCTCATTACCTTTTACCAAAGTAACCCGCGTAACAAATGGTAACACAAAACAAACCACTGCCGCACATGTGGCCCGTAACGCGCGTTATATATCATTTTTACGACTCGTACTTGCCCGTATTAGCGTATCCCGGGAATTAATATGGCAACATTACGTACATTAGCTACTCGAAATACCTGCTGTTTCGTCACCACACGTTTTAGTCCCATATACCTACACTGTATATGCATCTACAATTTTTTGTTTATTGCGTACTACCTACCGTTTACGTTCATTTTGTAGTTGTCCTTTGTACCTTACTTGTGAAAGAATAACACTGAATCGAAGCACTCTTGACAAATTTATTAAAAAATTGTTTAATTTTTGTAGGCATTGCATTATGCATACATACAATAGCAATGATTTATTTAACAATCGGATAATTTCATTTCCCCCAAGAGAAACAATTTGTCTTGATACGTATGGTTATTATACGAGCCAAATAAGGTAACATTAAAAAAAGTAAAAAAAGTATTGTACAATCATTAAAATTAAAAATTCTTTTTATTGTTAAATTTATGTAAATTTAACTTAAAAAGAGAAAATTCTCAATGTAACATTCAGACAATTATATTTATTTAAATTAAAACAACGGGAAATATTAAATGCACCCGGATTTCCCGAAGTTTTCGGTTGCATTTTCGCAAGCACAAGAGATTAGAGACTGGACAAGATATTATGCCAGCTGCAGCACTGCCTTAATAAGAACACGGACAAAGACCAGCGGACGCAATTTCAGCTAATTTTAGCGTGTGCTTAGTGAGATCCTTTACAAAATTGGCAATTTTGGAATATTACCTACTTCTTTTTTACTTACCCCTGAAATAATTAGTAGATGCAATTTTAATAAGTCTGCCACGAGTTAACAGTTTACAATTTCGCTAGTAAGAATACAATCTAACGTTTTTTTGCAATCTTACGGTGACAGATATACGTTTTTTTCCTGCCAGGATGTTCGATGGAGGCGTCGGGGGTGATAGAGACGTGACGGAAGAAACTGGCAGAATTTTTAATGCAAAATTCGGTCACTCTAATGTAAAATTAATGATTTGATTTGACGATGATTGATAATGATTGATATCTTTGAGCATTTTAGTTCCATTGTGTTATGCCTAACTTAAGCTTACAAAAATGTTTTGTTTTTCCAAAAACATAATTTTGCGCGCCGTGAAATATTCGGTCCCTAGGTTCGCTTCGGCATCATTCTTATTTTAATGAAATTAAGGCTCACGTATTGTGTAGCGCACCCAAGGTAAACAAGTAGCTTTTCAGTTTAACACGTACGAAGGTGCCTATATTACCAGATTACCCTACGAAGATGCTAGTAGGCGCATCCATAACTCACAATTTCGTTGTGCTACCGACATGTTACTGTATTATATCAGTGAGTTAGTTGGTTGAAGGGTCACGTAGAAACGTAAATTTATTCTTGAATTCACTGATCGAATAAAATATGAAATGACTATATTTTATTCACTGGGCAAGATAAACGCTCAAAATACTGGATAAGGATAATGATGAATTATATATTAAAGATACAAGTAAGTGGCAACCCTAATTTGACATTACGGGCACTATACGGAACCAACTATGTTTTAGCGTAGCTAGCCTATTGGTATTTGGTAGGTATTGCTCGAAAATAGTTATAATTTTTAAGGATTTGCATAATTTTCCCGATCAAATAGTTAATTGCGAGCGAATTGAAGTTTGTCAAGTTTTGCCTCGTTTTAATTAGCTCTATTGAATTATTTATTTAATGATCGAACATGCAATATTTGGATGTCATTTAAATTTTAAATATGATAATTATTTAATGTTATTTATTAACTATGATTATTAAATTTTTACTGTTCGAACTACTAACAAGTTAACAGAAATTGAACAATGATGACCGAAAATCTCTAATTCCATTTGAATATGCAAAATTTGTTACTTTTTCATGGCCCAACCCCATATGGCGGCACCTGGCCGTTCAAATAAATATTTGGCCGGACTTGACTCATAAAAAATGTAAAAATATATACTCGGCTAAAGCCGACCACCTGGCGACCCTAGTCGCTTCACGAGAACACTGTAGGAGTAGGTGTGTGTTTGCACATTAAAAGGGAACGCAAAGGTCACATTATTACTACCTTTAGCAGTTTCATTTTATTTATACTCTCTTTATATTATACTTAGCTGCAACAAAACTGTTAAGCTGTGCCCGAAATTTTACATCAAGGTTCTCCATGTAAGTTGAGGCCCCTAAGACCTTTTCCAAACTTTTCCCTGAGACTATTTGAAAGTCTTCTAATTTTAACTTTACTTATCACTTTCGCCCGTGTAAAAGTTTTTTTACCTTGATAGGAAAATATGGCCAATATTAAGTCTCCTGGGGACTAGCCAATACTTTTACTTTTTCTCAAAACTTTTCCGGAACCCAAATTGTTTTTAGAAGTTCAATATATTTTTAAATTAAGGCAAGAACCTCGTAAAAGGTGTTGAAAAGGTATAGAGATGTGTTTTTTGCCACAGAAATATAAAACTCAAATATATATTTGGAGATTCATACCTCAAATAATACGTTATATTCAAATTGCCCTGAATTCTTGTAGCTCGCAAGTTAACGCTGTATTTTTGCTTTAGTCATTACTTTTTAATTGAGCGTACTGTTATTTTAGCAGGTCAAGGAAATAGGTACTATTGATCTGTAGTGCAATAGGCATGATGACTGATTTTGAAAAATGGTCAGATTATGTTCGGAAGTATCTACTATTTCGAAAAAATATCTTATTTCAGTAGAAAAATAAAGTTTGGTAGATAAAATAAGCATTTGAAATTTAAATTTTAAAATTCACGCCAAAACGTTCGGCGGTGTCATGGCGTCGTTGTGACGTCACTATTGTTTTTACCAATGTACTCTGTGCAGTGTGCAGTAAGCAATAGTGTGATTTTCAAAGCTCGAAAACAAACAATTGTGACGTCATTCGCTTCTTTGTGTTTTATGCAATATGGCGGATTGCTGTATTTTATAGTTTTATTTTATCAATATAAATAGCAATCTCACTCGAAATTGAAAAATAAATACGTTTTTTATAATCCATGAATCCTATTTCATTAGATAAATTCATAATTTCATTGATTCTTGGTTACTGTCATCATGCCTATTGTGTAAGAAAATCGTATTTAGTTACGGGTGGCAACATTCGAACTATTTACGAAGTTCATAGATGTGTGCATATCGAAAAGCATTTATGAATTCCATAAACAATTCGAACTATCCGTTTGACAAACGTAAAATACACTTTAAGCTCCCTAATGATAAAGATTTTCTTACACAATCGTTAATCGATAGTGTTAATTAAGAACAGACACTCATTTTGTCTCTTAAAATAAGCATGATAAAAATTTCAATAATTTTTTAATTAATGATTATTCTATTTTAACCAGTATTTAAAATTCCAACGCCTTATCGTACATCAAAGAATTTTAAAGAAAAGTTTAATGAAAAACAGTTTGCTATATAACCCAGACCTGTTCGATAAAATAAAATAAATAAAAATAACTATCCCGACATTATATTTTACAGGTAGTCTCTTTATAGAGTAAAAACCTACCAATTTCACATTTGCATAACTAAAATTTTTGTTGAATCAATAAAACAATAAAAACAATAACCAGATCAAAATTAATTTTATATCCATTCAGCGATCGCAACAGCCGGTCCGATCGTAATGAAATCACGTGAAACCACCGTAATTTTATTACAACTGTAATCACCTCCGGAACATTTTAATTACACGTACAATGTATTAAATTAACTGAGCATACAATCACGGATTTTATCGGAACGTACGATCATGCATTTTATCTCGGCGCCTACAACATTCACATGCGAAGTTTAATGGGTGTAGAGAACTGAGCTTTAAAGGAAATCCATACTAATATTATAAATGCAAAAGTGTGACTGTCTGTCTGTCTGCTACACTTTCACGGCCCAACTACTCAACCGATTTTGATGATATTTGGTACAGAGACAGGTTACATCCCGGGGAAGGATATAGGCAATGAATTCTTATACGTCTAGAAAGAGTAACGCAAACAAACAATGCGCGATAAGCCGGCCCCGCCACGTCTATGTGTGAGTGTAGCGGGGGGCGGGGTTATATCCTCGACTCTCAACCTAGGGATACCAGCAACGTAAAATTTTGCACAATTTTGTAGATAAATCAATTCGAAATAAGGTGTACCTAGGATAAAATTATGTTTTTATTGATTATATTTATTCTATGCGTGTGTAAAACTATTTGTTTAATGTAAATCAATAGTTTACAAGGAAAATACCTTAATCAGTAATTACTTTATTATTGAATATTAATTATTTATTTATCTCATTATCTAAATATCGGCTGGACTGATTCTGATGGAATTTTTAGTGTGTGCTTATTGGTGTCCCAAGATAGTTATCTACAATTGGACCCGGTAGGTGGCGCTGCAGTCAGGTTCTGGGATAATTTATTTTTATTACGGACAAACTTTGTCGAAATTTTTATGGTTGTTTTTGTCCCTGGGGGGCATAGATTCATTAAAATTGAATCCGATAGGTGACGCTGCAATCGGTTTCTAGGTTCCGAGCAGAACAACGAATTCAAAATCCTTCAAAATCGATATTCTTGCAAGACTATGTACATATATTATTGTAAATGTCAATCATAACCATGTAATCATATTATATAATTTGCCATTTTTTATTCTCAGTGGTGATTTTTCAATTTATCAAAATAAAACTCAAAATATAATTTATATACAATTTATTATTAATCTTAAAAATTTGTCTACCCGTTCTCTCGTGATATCTCTTGGAGATTCAAGTGAACTCTAGACAAGCTCTCTGGTCGCAGATGATATCCAGGGTCTGACGATGGCGCTGAAAGGTGCTTAACGGAACTCTGCAATGAAACTACGTAACTCTATCGAGTTTGGGCTCGTTTGATTCGTCTTGACAAGTACTCTGATCCCAGATGATATTTAGGGTCTGATGAAACTAAAACATTGAAAATACTCTTTACTGCCTTATAAAAACAATTTAAAAAAATTAAAACCCGTCTCTTTGTGTTTATTTTCGGAAAACTTTCCTTTTATATTTAATTTCTAAAGTGATGTTATCGGATTTACAAATATGGTGGCACCTTATTTGCAAATAGCTTGCAGATACGTCGAACAACAAACCCCGCTATATATTCTATTATTTGCTCAAAATAATCTGTATGTTCAGGGTCAATTAGTAAAGATAGGTCGGCATCTGTCACATTAATGTCTAGTTATTTAGAATAATTATTATATAAACATATTTTATTGAAGGTCAAAATATAGTAAAAGTATACAAATCTATAATGTCATATATTTACTATATTCCGTGTGAGTGTGATAAAAAGTAGCCTCTGTTTAATCCAGGGTATACTCTATCTCCATTCCAAATTTCAGCCAAATCGGTCCATTAGTTTTTGCGTGAAAGAGGAACAAACATACATACACACACACAAACACACAACCTTTCGCCTTTATAATATTAGTGTGATGATGTGATATTATTATTAATGTTCACACACGTCTACGTGTATCATGCAACAAAATTATTTATTTTGCACAATAATGTGCAAAATACCACAATACTTAGTTGGCAACACCGGTCAGTTCGTCGTACCTAAAAAACATCGAAATTAAAAATCGTGTTTTCTTAAAAAATCTTAAGCAAATATAAAAACTTACTGATGATATGAGATCTTGGACTTCGTATTAAGCTTTGACGGATAATTGTGGCACAGTTTAACCGCACAAACCGGCATATTTGATTTTTTTGCGGGAGCCGTTCACTGCGTAGTGAGTCAAGTGCCACTGAAGTAGGCGAGAGAGTCGTCTACCATAAATGGTAGAGAATTTTGAGGACGTTTTCGTGCGTTACATGCTATATCTTGTCGTGTATATTATCTAAGGATATAGGCTATTTTTATCCCGGAAAATTGAAGAGTTCCCGCAGGAATCAAAAAAAGTATCTGTTCAACCGATTTTGATCAAATTTGGTACAGGGATAGGTTGTATCCCGGGGAAGGACATAGGTTACTTTTTATTCCGGAAAATTGAACAGTTCCCGCGTGAACCAAAAAACCGGCCAAGTGCGAGTCGGACTCGCGCACCGAGGGTTCCGTACTCAAGAAGTAGGTATAATTACCTTTGTTAATGAACCGCAAAACTAACTTTGTTTGTACAGGTTTACTGTTAATATCAAAAAATTACGTTTGTTGTATGGGAGCCCCCCTTTAATATTTACTTCATTGATATTTAACTATTTATTTTGAAAGGTAATATACAAGTTAATATTCTGTGAAAATTTGAACCGTCTACCTGTTACCGTTTTTAATATTGAGCAAAAAAATACGAAAAAAACACGTTTATTGTATGGGGACCCCCCTTAATATATATATTTTTTTAATTTTTAGTATTTGTTGTTATAGCGGCAACGGAAATACATCATTTGTGAAAATTTCAGCTTTCTAGCTATCACGGTCTATGAGATACAGCCTGGAGACAGACAGACAGACAGACAGACAGACAGACAGACAGACAGACAGACAGACAGCGGAGTCTTAGTAATAGGGTCCCGTTTTTACCCTTTGGGTACGGAACCCTAAAAACATCAATCCACGCGGACGAAGTCGCGGGCATCATCTAATAATAATATAAATAGGCAAGTATGTCTGTCTGTTTATATGTCTTAAGACTGTCTTAACTGTCTGTCTGCTACGCTTTCACGGCCCCGCTGTTCAACCGATTTTGAAATGACTTGGGTGAGATACTTTTTGTTACTCAGAGTAACAAAAAATACTTTTGAATTGAATAGTTATTATATCAATTACTATCTTTGTTAGATCATGAAAAATTTGGGCCGAGTCAAGGTGAGGCCAGTGATATAGATCTAGCGCGAAAATTATTTTCAGCGTCATGCGCATAGATAGGTAGGTAATATATAGCGCTTTCCCAACATTAGAGAGAATTCCTCAAACGTTTCTCTGCTCTCCATTTTACTTGTTTAGACCTTAGTGCAACTACGTCGAAAGATCATGTCATATTTTCCTAAGACAGCTTAATAATTCACTATAATTTGCTGAATCAGATAAACCTGTATGGTATAACGTGCAGAATGCGATATGCAACACCCGCCGTCACCATAAGTTATTCCTAATCAACCCAAAACTTACTTCTACATACCTCGTACACATAAATGTACACAATATTATGTTTTTTTTGTCTATTCGTTAATATATGAACCTGCGCATCGTTTATCCGATTTAGTTGAAACTCTGTAACTACTGACTGATTTGATGTTGTAACTTGCGTGAAGATTTCTGGCAGAGAACTATCAACGAAAAAAATGTGGCACGCAAGTTGCGTTGTAATGCATGCAGGGCAATTACCTTAAAAAAGTTACCTAATTGTTATTTGATATGGAATCCAATATACCACAAATAATGAACTATGCTAATGGTGTATTCATTGGTATGGTGATTAACTTTTACCTAACCTCCTTACACCTAACTTACCTACTCGTATATTATCCTAGCATCAACTCTTTTTGTCCTTCACTTGTTTTATGTTATATCATTCTATTGGACGTGTTCATGTGAGAACCAGAATTTTTCATTTTGTTTTAAAAGAGTATCTCTGTTCATAGTTATTGTAGAAATCAGATTAATGATTCAGAAACAACAATCTTAAAATTCTAATGTGAAGTGATTAAAAAATATATACAATGGCAAACGTCTGGGCGCCGGAGGATACAAGTCAAATATGTCCTCACGCTGAAGTTCCTTTGGCAGCATGTTCGCCGGCTGCTATGATGTACTTGACGCTTCTGACACGTCTTTATGGTGCTGCTACGATAAGCCTACCAGATTCTAACCCCTATTCGAGTAATAATGAGTCACCAATTCGTTTCCCAAAACCATCACTACCAGGAAATGACGGCCCGTCTCGTCCCGGTAATTACTTCACCTTCTTAATTAATATCTTATTATCTAGTTATAGTATAGAAGTAGTAGGTAAGGTAGGTGAAATTTTATACGGCTTAAATAGGCTACTTTCAGCCCAAAAAATCATGGAGTTCTCATGGAATTTTTCCAAAACCTAAATCCAAGTGGACGAAGTGGCAGTTAACATCTAGTCTTCTTTAATAATCCGATGAGTTTTCAGATCCCTTCGCATTCGTTTCCAAGTAGGTACCTTCAGAATGTTTTCTTGGTGATAACTCATTAATATATTGTTGTGACCCCAAAACTAGATTAAAATTATTTTACTTGTTTCAGAAACAACTCAAGATTCAAATCAGGATGTTAAAACTGGAAACTGTAGGAAGAAACGGCAAAGTCATGGCTATGACTTTATTGTGGTAGGGGGTGGTTCAGCTGGTTGTGTGCTGGCTAATCGATTGTCAGAAATACCGTCATGGAGAGTAAGTATTTTTTTTATCTACTACTAGATGATGACCCGCCCGTGACTTTTTTTATTCTCCTGAACTCCTGGTTTTACGGGATAAAAAGTCCTTCCTTCTGTTTTGAAGGCTTTGTCTTTCCCCGGGATGCAACCTATCTCAGCACCAAATTTCGTTCTTCGGAACATAAATCTTCTGAAGCTAGCCTGGACTTCTGCGGTAGGTAATTGTTTTCAATTTCAATTGTACTTAGGTAATGCAACAATTACCTGTATCCTTGTTTTTTGTTCATAAATATTTCATCGAAAAGAAAACGCCAATGAATAGTAAGTAAGTACACTATTACGACACTGTAATTATTGTTTTACCGTGAGAAAGTATTACATGTTTTTATTGACTTAAGAATCTGTTCTTAAGTAACACTACATAATGACTGAGGAAGTTGTGATAGTTGATGACTGAATACTTTTTTTATCGCTTATTTATGTCTTCCTCGACCTAGTACGTCCCAGATAACAAAATATCTACTTGTTGTGATTTAATTTTATTATTCAACTTAATTCATTATTATTACACTAAGATAAAAAGCTCTGCTTATGGAATAATTATGTGCATGTTAAAAACTCTGCTTCTGGGATAAAAGTGGGTAGGTACCTATATTATGCCTTTCCCTAGGATATAAATTATGCCTGAACCAAATTTCGTCGAAATTAGTTGAACAGACAAACCGACTTTCGAATTTTCATTAATATAAATGCAACTTGATAATGGCAAGATCCAAACTAATATTATAAATGCGAAATTGTGTCTGTTTATCTGTCTGCCAGTCTGTCTGTCAGCTACGCTTTCACGGCCCATCCGTTCAACAGATTTTGACGAAATTTGTTACAGGGATAGTTTGCGTCCCGGTAAAGGACATAGGCTATTTTTTGTCCCAGAAAATTAAGGAGTTCCCACGGGAATAAAAAAAAATCTTAAACCACGCGGACGAAGTCACGAGCATCAGCTAGTAAAAATATAAAACAACATAAATTCGGACTTTATTACCAATATCACATTGATTCGTTTTATTCTTATCGTTCCATGGCCCCTTTGGATAACAATGAACCGGTGACAAGGTCACTTTTTCTGATGTCCGAAAATCGAGGCATTCTATTCTACGACCTTGAACTCGGAACGGAAGACCGTGACATGCCTACAACCAACAAAGCAATTCTAATCACCCAATTAGGTACTAGGTACTGAAAAGATCACGCCAAAATAATTGATCGAACTAGACTGCTTTAGAATTTAGGTTTCTATTTACTTATTTGCAATACTAGGTAATTGGAAGGGTGATTTTGAAGGACCGAAATTGGCACCTTTTTATACGACTGCCTGAATAAAGTAATCTAAAGTAATATTATAAAGAGGAAAGATTTGTTTGTTTGTTTTGTAATGGATAAACTCAAAAACTACTCAACCGATTTTAAAAATTCTTTCACCTATAGAAAGCTACTTTATCAACGAGTAACATAGGCTACATTTTATTTTAAAATAAATTAGAGATCCCTTCGAAAATTGCAATAATGTGAATTAAGTCGGAAAAATTCACCTAAAAACTTTTTACGTTAAACCTCTATTCGTCTATTAATTCAGACTGTCTTTTATGTCATATTTGTCAAGACACTTTTATCTCATATTTGTCAAGACAAACATAATAAATACAAGAAAACATACCAAAATTTTTTGTAAACATTTTAATATCTAACTGCTGTAGAAAGACTGCTAAAAGCCTAAAAGATCAAGTCTCAACTTAGTTGTTAGTTCTAAACATAGTTCCCAGGCGAGGGTGCCAGCGAAAATACGTCGTATTGGAGACTCTGCTAAGCGTTCACAACGGTTTGCTGAACAAAATTTGAGAACGTATGGTGGAGTTGTTCGTCTCAGTGCCGACTGACCATTATTGGGTATGGACTATTTTGATCAAGTATCACCCGTGCGAAGCCGGGGCGGGCCGCTAGTATAATATATTTTTCAGGGTTCATGTATGTATGTATGTATGTATGTATGTATGTATGTATGTATGTATGTATGTATGTATGTATGTATGTATGTATGTATGTATGTGAGTTTGTATATTCCACCATAACTTCTATACGCCTGAACCGATTTTGATAAATGAGGTATCGTTCGAATCCCTAGCTTATTTCGGGTGACTAGTAAAATTTAAAAAAAGATTGATGTGGTGACCATGGTCCCGCATTAAAGACTAAAGTTGAAAAAAAATCGAAAATAAGATTAACTATATAATCATCATCTAGAAAATGATGAGTAGATTCAATATCCAGTGATTGACAAAAAAAATATCATTTAATAAAAATGTGAATAAGATTCCTAAGGTAAATTATTATAAATGACTGTGGTATCGTTACCTAGTAGCAGTGGTAGCCGTACTTCCATTCGAGGGGGATTTTTTATTAGGTAAGTATTTATATGCCAGATTTGAACTTTACAACTCATAAAGATTAATTTTTTAAAGAAATCAATATGGCAGGGCAGTCGTGTTTTTTAATTATTTTAATTATATTTACTTGTCTACCTTCAGGCAAGAGAGGACTGAATGGGCATCTTTTAGTTAAACGTGTCTCGTCTAGGCGCGCGTAGACTTCGTCATTGCTATCTATAACTACTCGTACCTAGTTATTTATGTTCATGATTATTGAAAAGCGCAATCCTATCCTGAAAACCAAAATGTCCCAAGATCACTGAACTATTGATACTGTTCTTATTAATATCCATAAAAAAATAAATGAAAGATAGTTATAATCGTGGGTCAGTGCAGTCTGCAGACCGAGCACTCAAAGCGACGGCGAAGGGTGAGAAGTAATGATCTAGCCCCACTTGGGATGCACGCAACTGCAAATATAATTTTTATGGGTTTGTACGGAGACGCATCGCGCACTGTGCATCTCCGTACTGGGTCGGTTCATTTAACGTCATACAAGTAATAGTGGTGCGCCTCTTTAGTGAGACTAGACCTTAATGTCATACCACGGCAAGTGGCATATAAATCTTAAGTCAAAGTAAAGCTTAGTCGGTTTTTTAAAAAGAACGGTTGTTTAAAAAGTATTTTTATATCAAATTATTGGAAGTCGATTAAAAAAGATGGAAGACTGAGATCCCAACGCTTGTCAATCTTAAAAAACCATCACAAGAGTTTAGATAATTCCCTCGCATAAGGTGGGTGCTAAAAGTATTTACCAAGAGATTATGAAAATCACAAAATCCTTCCATTTAAACACGAACGCGACGCTTTCCGGAACTTTCTTTAAATTAGTATCGCCTGAACAAAAACTTTTCTATAGAAATGCAAACGATAATATAAAAGATCTAGAAGTGCATACAAAAACTTTCTTTTAAGATGTACTAAACTTAGATAATATATTGTAAGATTCATAATTATTGTAACATATCACTTAAACAAGTGAATTTAATTAAAATTATTAAAAAACACGACTGCTCCGTAGCCCGTATTGAATTTTTCAAAAAGTTTATAGCCCGTGTCACTGTAAGGGATATTGTAAGGATCCTATAACGTTACCCCATACATGAAAATCTGTTTAGACATTTTAAATTATATTTTTTTGTGAATCACTGGATATTCAACTATAGTGTTATATATTTTTAGAATCTACTCATCATTTTCTAGATGACGATTATATAGTTAATCTTATTTTAGAATATTTTTTTTCAACTTTAGTATTTTATGCGGGACCATGGTCACCCTATCATTTTTTTTTAATTTACTAGCCTATGTCACCCGGAATAAGCTAGGGATTCTAACGATACCTCATTTATCAAAATCGGTTAAGGCGTATAGAAGTTATGGTGGAATATACAAACTCACATACATAAATACATACATACATACATACATAAACCCTGAAAACAATATACTCCTTTTTTCAGGCAGTCGTATAAAAATAACATAACTTTTACTTAAATCCTATGGTATGCTATTTTCACTAACTCATAAAAGAGGTTTGGATGTATGCGTTTTTTCCTGGAATCTAGAAACCTGGATTTATGTTCACGATGTACTTACTAATCGTTTTTCCAGTGAACTTTTAGATCTCTTCCAGAAAACTATAACTCCGTAAAAGTGAAACAAAGACACGGTCTCCGAAAGCGAAAAACTTTTACAATCGCTGTCTTTCGCTAGTTCTTACGGAACTGAATTTCCAACTGCTTACTGGTAGTTTAATAGAGAACCGTTTTATAAACCATAAAATAAGTTTCTACCTGCGTATTTTCAAAAATGAGTTATGCTCGCTTGTATCCTTTAACTAACCCTGTTACCTATGCTTATTATGCAAACATTCTGCATGCACTTCTGAGCAGAAGTTTACGGTGGATCTACTAATAAATAAATTCTTTGTTCGTGCAATTCTACGTATTCTATTAAATGCTAGTTGTGAAGTGCGATGGAAATATTCCTGAAATTTCCAGAAAAAGTTTTGCCCGAGATCACTTGCTGCATATCCGTAGCCTCGTACCTATACATTTATGCAGTCTCAGGTCAAGAAGACTCAGTTAGCCACTTGAGAATGTAAACTAGAACGATAAATAAGGTGAAAATTCGAAATTGGCTGCAATTGACTGCGGGCTTTATTTATATCAGTAACTGAAACAAGAAGGTTTAATCATGTAGTTTATTATTGCTACAATATTTCCCATGTATGATATTTAAAGATAACCAAAATTAATAGCTCACCTGAATAATAATTGGTCTTAATTCTAATATAAGTTCAAATGAACCAAAGAAACGTTAACATGCAGACAAAACCTTTTTCGAGCGACTTTCATCCAACCATGACTAAAGCGTTTAAAATAGAATTGGTTCTAAGTATTTAAGTTATTTCAAAACCGGTAAGTTGCCAAGCAAAAGAAATCGGATAGATATTTTTTTCATTACTATGTAGAATAATAACATCTATCGAATTATAATAATCATTGATTAATTATTTACAATAAATGCAGAATATCCTAGCATTCCAGTAACTACGCAGAAAACGAATTAGAAGAAGGATAATTCGATCAAATAAAACCAGTTAGTAATGAGTAATGACCCGATTTCAATGAAGTCAGTGGATAATTATTATAATTTATAATCTAATAGTGCTTTGGAAATATCACACTAGATGAAGCCAGCGACTTTGTATGTAGTTTATTTTTTCAAAATACTGTGGGAACTCGCTGATTTCCCATATTAAGGCTACGTCCTTCCTCGGATTGCGACAGATCTATGAACCAAATTTATCAAAAATCATTTGAAAAGATGTCATACAGAAAGACGTTCTTATTTGTAATAGTAAAAGTACTTATTTTAATTTGAAAATCCAATAAAAATAGTACAGAGCTCTCAGAGTTCTGGTTGAGAGAGGTAGGGTCTAAGATCACAAATTATTATTGTGATCTTTGACATCGCTTGTTCGTGTAAGTAGCTAATAAAGTTTCCCAGATTGAGCTACTGATTTCACTGCGGTTTAGGTAGGTTTTAGTTATATTGGGGCTATTGTTACATAGTACAATAACCCTTGTGTAACTTTATCGGTGTCTAACGAGGTTAACGAAAGTGGGAGTATATTTCTTAGGTACAATACGGCAACAATCCGTTTGGTTCAGCAACGGTGAGGCTAGTCCGTAACTGGTTGCTAAATGCAACTATAACTTGACAAACATATATTGTATGCATGTGGTGAAATTTAGAAATAATAGAATCTACTCTATGTCGGTCTTAAAATTTTGATTTTTAAGTGGCACCTAAGCCGCTCGCACGGCCAAAATTGCCAAGCTGACCAAATGAGCAAATGACCAATTGAGCCAAATGACTTTTTTATTGGTCAAGATAAACATACAAAAATAATAATAAGTATAATATATACACTAGCCATCCTCTAAAAACTTATAAGCCTACAACGAATTAGCGATTCCTCTGGTACTGCCAATTTTGATTGGTGGTGATAATCCCTAATCAGCTAAAATCAGCTGATCCGCCCTCAAAGAAAATGAAGCGATTTTTTCGGCGTATTTTTTTCTCGGCTGTCACAGTTCTATTTATATGAATATTCTGAGTGTATAATTACGGAGCTTTTTAAGTGCCGGTATTTTTAAGCAATACGTTAGAATATTGTTAGATATCGCAAACGTTGCCAATAAAATGAACGTCACCGTTACGTCATTAATACTTCATTCATTGTAATATTATTTCTTAACCTTGACTTGACTTAATTTCATTTCGGCTTTTTCTCTTCAGCGGTACATTGTTATCAAAGACTATGCAACTGCGTGTCGAATTTCAATGACCATGGTAGAGTCAGACTAATGTAGCGAAAACTGGTGCGCCTTAGTTTAAAGACAAAAATAAATAGAAAAACGATTCGATACTTACTGTACATATATAAATATTTCCACATAATTGGCTGTCCATATGACTAATCCTGAAAATGTTAGACTAAAAATTGGACTAAAAACGTCGTCATCTTCAATGGACATAGTCTCTCATTGAGACTTCAACATGCCGTGTTCTTGTACCACTTGGGACCCAGCTGCTCCTTAAGACACGCCTGATGTTATCCATCCGCCTAGTAGTGCGACGCTGCGATCGAGTTTAAAGTTAAAATGGGCTTCCTGAAAAAAAAAGAAGAGAAAACCCAATCCAAGCGACGTTTACATACCAAGGTGCTGGAATGGCGACCTTGCACCGGAAAGCACAGCGTTGGCAGACGAAATATATAAATAATGATAATTATACAAGGTGTACTCGGAATTTAGTTTACGAACTTGATCTTGTTTTATAATGCTGATAGTTTGTCTCAAAGTAGGGTACATAATATAGATTTTAAAGGATCCTTTAAAAAAAATACTTTTAATACAATTTCGACATCCCTGTTCTACTGTTCTAGCAATACAATTTAATTTCCAACACTGACTATACAAATCCTCTTACAAAAGTTAAAGCAAACTTATGCTGTTCAAAGTACGTTGTAAGAGGTTTAAAACACTTCATAAGTAGCCTGAAATAAGGTAGTATTATATGCTACCTAATTATACGGGTATATGTCTTCTAAACTTGCTGTTAGACTAAACTCAAACAGAAATTACCCACTTTGAAGTACTTTCATAGGTTAGTATTACACCGCTTTTATATCAATTTGTCTTTTAAATAGAATTAGTTAAATAGTTCTTTAATCAAAAAGTTCTAACAGAATTTTCAAAACCATTAAATTCACGTTTACGAAGTCGCGTGTATCAGCTAGTGTTACAATAATATAATCTTAGCGTTGTATTGAATTAACAAAAATCTAGTGTAATAAGTAATAAATAGTTTCCCTTTTATACAATACTAGATGATGCCCGCGACTTCGTCCATGTGAATTAACTTTCATTCATTTCCGAAGGAACTCTTTAATTTTCCGGCATATACAGCCTTCGTCCTTTACCTAGTCTTTCCCCAAGATACAACCTATCCTTGTACTATTTTTTTTCAAAATCGGTGTAAGTGTAGCAGACAGACAGACACATTTTCGCATTTATAATATTAGAACAGATGCACGAATGCCCTAATTTAATAAAGCAATACTCCAATCGATAAAATTCCAAGCTAATACCTCTAAGAATTCATCCCGCCCTCATACCGCTGAGATGGTATGATTAATCCAGCAACAATGCAAGGCAGTTCCTATCTATATTGAGTAAACTTAAACAAAGTTGGAACTAGTTCCGCTATTTTCAGCACTGCTCTATTCAGGCTCCACAACAGTGCCTCAATTAATAACGGAACTTCGAAAGTTCCAACTAAAAGTTGTTGATAGGAATAAATTTAATACACGCTTTGGGAAACCCATCATTAAATTCATTCACCTTTATCTTGTTGATTAACTAATTTATAATTTACAAGCTGATGCCCGCGACTTTGTCCCCATGGATTGAAGTTTTTTTAGTTCCCGCGGGAACTCATTAATTTTCCAGGATAAAAAGCCTATGTATTATTCCAGACTATAACCTATCTTTGTGCCAAATTTCATCCAGATCCGTTCAACTTTTGGGGCGTGATTGAGTAACAAACATCCATCCATACATCCATATATCCATCCATCCAAACTTTCGCATTTATAATATTAGTATTGAATTTTATGTTAGTTTAGATATTTTCACCAAAAATGAAAATAAAAAAATTACCCAGCGTATAAAAAGTATGATTGTACTGGCCTGCTTTGCCGGAAAACGGTAACTTGAATGCTTAGTTACATACCCTGCCAGCTAAACCAATAAGTAATCCGTTTTCCGATACAATACCTTGTAGAGACCTTTTAAAATCAGAGTGTATGACTTTCTTCTGACTTAGTCTGAAATTTAAGCCTTAAGCCGTTACCAAAACATAAGGAAAAAAAGAAAATCCGTCGTAGTTAAACTCTTTACGACAAAGGCTTAATAACACCATAACGATAAATCAAACGGAACATCTCGTGAAAAGTGCCTTTAAAAATTTCAGAATCCAAATTTAATCGTATTGTTGACATAAAGAATTAACCTCGTAAATGTTGAACACCGTTGGAAATATTTAAAAATACACGCAAAATGTGTAAAACACACAAACGTTGTATAGTAGTATACCTATAACACCGCCATAATCGTAAAACCTCACAATTGCGATAGCTACCACGGAAAATTGTAGCATAGAATTAAATTGTACGACCTCACTTCCGTACCTGACTTTCAGCGGGTTTAATTTGGGAAATTATCAGAATTTATTTATTTTAGTAGCTGATGCCCGCGACTACATCCGCGTTTTTAATCTGTTTTATTCTCACGGGAACTCCTTTTTTTTCCGTGATAAATCATTTAGTAAAAAACCGGCCAAGTGCGAGTCGGACTCGCGCACCGAGGGTTCCGTACTCAAGAAGTAGGTATAATTACCTTTGTTAATGAACCGCAAAACTAACTTTGTTTGTAGAGGTTTACTGTTAATATCAAAAAATAACGTTTGTTGTATGGGAGCCCCCCTTTAATATTTACTTTATTGATATTTAATTATTTATTTTGAAAGGTAATATACAAGTTAATATTCTGTGAAAATTTGAACCGTCTACCTGTTACCGTTTTTAATATTGAGCAAAAAAATACGAAAAAAACGCGTTAATTGTATGGGAACCCCCCTTAATATATATATTTTTTTAATTTTTAGTATTTGTTGTTAAAGCGGCAACGGAAATACATCATTTGTGAAAATTTAAGCTTTCTAGCTATCACGGTCTATGAGATACAGCCTGGAGACAGACAGACAGACAGACAGACAGACAGCGGAGTCTTAGTAATAGGGTCCCGTTTTTACCCTTTGGGTACGGAACCCTTAAAAATGTATCAGTATTTATTTATTTAAATATTTTCGTTGTCCATCGTCTTATAATGCTCAATATCTTCCTCAAGGGCAATAATCTTTTATATTTAGCTAGAGGCTAAAGAGATTTCTACACTGGCAATTCTTACTTGTACCTTTTGTGTAATACATATAATTTAAAAGCTAATAGTTTTATGTTTTAAAATACCCATCCAATTTCAAATGTTGCGAGTAATATTCTGCAAATTTTTGGTGCAGCGTTTGAGTTAAAAATGAATGAACTTGTAAAAACACGTTATGAGCTATAACATTGCTATAATCATAAAACAGAGTAAAATCACGAAAGCAAAAAAGTAAATGGAGAGCTAAGGGTGAAATTTAAATGAAACCATATTTATTCTGCTCTTTAGTGAATATGTTCGCTCTGAGAGTTTTAGATAACATTTTATTTTATTTTTCTTGAGATACCGAACATGATAGTACATTTTGTTATATTTATTCATTGAAAAATATATTATGACTAGCTGATGCCCGCGACTTTGTCCGCGTGGTTTAAGTTTTTTCGATTCCCGCAGCAACTCCTTAATTTTCCCGGATAAAAAGTAGCCTATGCCACTCTCCAGGTCCACAACTATACCCATGCCAAAAATTACGTCAATCCGTTGCTCCGTTGCGGCGTAATTAAAGGACAAACCAATAAACCAATAAACAAACACACTTTCTCATTTATAATATTGGCATGATTTAAATATTATACTATGAAAGTTATTAAATGGATGTACAAAAAATCTGTTAATATAAAGCGACGTATCTCAACGGGATATTGGTGCTGAATCTGTATAACACAATCTCTAAACTAAACTAAAATGGTAGCCTTAAATCTAGCTCTGTCCCTTTCCGTAGGATGTATTATGAAAGGGTTAGCAATATTTGTAATGCTCTAATTTTAGTTTATTTTAGAGATTGTGCACTACAGAATCAGCCCCATTATAGATCTGCTGATGCCCGCGACTTCGTTCGCGTGGAATAAGTGTTTTTATTCCCTAGTAGTCCAAGATCCGGCGACGATCAGACCTTCGTTATTTTATTAAAGCTGAAAGTTTTTCTATGTATGTCTCTAATAGAGGTATAAACGATCCCCGACTATGAAGTTTGGATCGCGGTTGCTTTGAAAGGTATCAGGTAGAAAATGTGGCACTTCAAATTCGTATATTTTTCTTTGGAATAATAATTGAAACCACGTTTGACCATTGTCAGACTCATATTAAGGTTGCAACCCCCTGCCAGACACTCTTCAAATAATCAAATCAATCAATCAAATAAATATTATAAATGCGAAAGTTTGGATGGATGGATGTATGGATGGATGTTTGTTACTCAATCACGCCCGAACGGCTGAACGGATCTGGATGAAATTTGGCACAGAGATAGATTATAGTCTGGAATAACACATAGGCTACTTTTTATCCCGGAAAACTAAGGAGTTCCCGCGGGAACCACAAAACCTCAATCCACGCGGACGTATTCGCGGGCATCAGATAGTAAATTATAAAACAACAGGGATTGCAACCCGGTGATGGATGGCTTATTATCGCTGAAAATCAAAGATTTTCCACGGTATTAAAAAAACATGAATTGACGCGAATAAAATAGAATAGAATAGAATAGAATTTATTTTATTAGTTGACCCAACACATAGTAAACATAGATCATACACAGATAGTACTTAAAATCTAACATAAAATACTTAAATACATCTAAAATGTGTCGTGCCAACGAAAGGGCCCGAACTCAGCTGAATGTTGTGGGTACAAAATGTAACCACAACGCTGTTATTCTGTTAGGGCCAGAACGAGGGAAGTTCAGATGTTAGTGACATCATTATTAATACCTGTAATTTAGGACAATTATTTCCCACAAATATTTTCAACAAAACAATGTAGATTCAAGTATCAACTTAAGTTATTTATATTTTGTTAAATGTAATTTTTAATAAAATTTTACTAAATATATATGTTAAAGCCACCCTAATAACTTTTATTGACCTCACTGCCACGAACTAGCCTATAGACTTTTGTGTTTCGAGTAAGTATGAACGATATAATTTTTTGAAAACAAACTTGGAAACAGCGTTGCGAAACGGTGGCGGAATGTCATTCCAGCATTTCGTGGCAAGGTATCTAAAACTACCACGAAATGCTGCAGACCTATGGCGTGGCATCGAAAGTGGAGGCGCCGTCGTCCTAAGGCTGAAATTTGGCTTCAAAAATCAAAAAACATCCAGAAAATGATAAAACATTATGCCGTGTAGTTAAAAATACTTCACAATATAGGTAGTACTTCACAAATACACTATTATTTTCAGGGTTGTCGATTGGATGTCAAATTATTCAATTTTCACAGCTCTAGAACTCGATAAAACTTTTTGAATTTAGTTCGGGAGTGCTCATATTTCATGTTAATTTTCGCTGTGGCAAAACAGTTGTTATTTTGATTGGAAATTTCGTTGGCGACCAAATTGAACTCATATTTGGGCCTTATATTTTATATAAAACTACAAAGGGCTTCTAACTAGTTATTATATACCTATACTAGATGATTCCCGCGACTTCGTCCGCGTGGACTAAGTTTTTGATTCCCGCGGGATTCTTTAATTTTCCGGGATAAAAAGTAGCTTAAGTTTCCTTCCCGAGATGTAACCTATTCCTGTACCAAATTTCAACAAAATCGGTTGAATAGGTGGGCCATGAAAGCGTAGCAGATAGACAGACCGACAGACAGATATTAAGTATGGAAGTATGGATATAGAAGTATGGATTTATTTATAGAGAAGATGCCTTTTGGAACGTAAAAGTAACCTAAAGTCCCGAAAATATTGTGAGATTTGATCAGCCCCGTGCCTTGGAAAGCATGTCAAAGCTGTCAATGTCAAACGACTGGGGGCATAATAGGTATTGTGGACGTTCATGCTGTAGAATTATAATCCTTATTTTAGGCATGTCAAGGTGCGTGACATAAAACTGTAATTTTGAAACAATACTGCTTTAAACGATTGTAGTAACCCCCTGAACTCTCAAGTTTCTGCCCATTGGACTATGAGGATAAAAAAACGCTGTTTGTGCATACATACTAATGTTATGTCTTGCCGGCTCTTTTTCAATAGAATTTTTGCTTTCCGAGCCAGTCTTAGAGTTCAAAGTCCCAACATAATATAATTAAAAAAAAACCGGCCAAGTGCGAGTCGGACTCGCGCACCGAGGGTTCCGTACTCAAGAAGTAGGTACTGAAGCAAAACAATCAGGCAAAAACCAATATGTTTATTTGACGACGAGTACGAGGTTTACTGTTAATATCAAAAAAACTATGCTAGTTAGAGTATTGGCTATAGTTTTCCTGTAAAATATACATAAATTCCTATTCACCATAATTATTTCAGATTTAACTCCGGAGATAAGGGGGGGGGGGAACGGTATTTTTTTAGACTTTTTCCCCGATAAATCAAAAACTATCATGACTAAAAATAATTAAAAATCTGTTTTAGAATGTACAAAGTAAACCCTTTCATATGATACCCCACACAGTACAGTTATCTCACTTTTAAATTTCAACCCTCCGATTTTCCCCCCTTTTTAAATAAGAACAAAAATAATTTCCATTTTTTTTTAATTCCAGTGTCTTTGGGCCACTAATATACACAACTATTCCAAATTTCATGTCGATAGCTTCGGTAGTTACTGAAATAATCGAGTGTGACGGACGGACAGACGGACAGACGGACAGACAGACGGAGAAAGTCGCACCATAAGGGTTCCATTTTACCATTTTGGTACGGAACCCTAAAAATGAGTGAGACAAGTTGTCCCACATAGAATAAACATTTCATTTCAATATCATCTAATTACCCAAGTACTTTTTTTTGGTTTCTCTGTTGTGATTGGGCGCCGAAGCCGTTGCCTTTGTTCAGAGAGATATTATTGTATCTTTATTAACTACAAGATCGTACATCTATGGAGACATTAAAGAATAATAGAATATATCTTGCCAGACAACCCGCTGTACCGCGCACCGTCTGGTCTTAGGTACTAAATCACTACATACTCTCCTATATGAGACATTCCAACAGAGAAAACCACTATTTATTTAGCTAATAACTAGTTTTTTGCATGAATATTTTATTATAACATTATGTTTATTTAATATAATAATATACCTTATAGGTATGAAAGGAACATAATATGACGGACAGCCAAAAATTGCGGCCTAGTTATTTTTATGTACACCCATGATATTGTTCTTTACATGCATTTTTCTTGATTTTGGTGGACAATTTGGAATATTTGATTTGGTCATTACTTATCCTTCATTTCTTTTATCAGATACTTCTAATAGAAGCCGGTCCAGAAGAGCCTGATGTCACAAGCGTGCCAGCCCTACCTCCAGCACTGAGATGGTCGAGCATAGACTGGAACTACGGGACTCAACCTGAAAAGCTAACGTGCAGGGCGTCTCCTGGAGGCAGATGCCATTGGGCCAGGTAAGCACTAAACAAAGGTAAAAATATAATATGTGTTTACGCACACGCTTGTGCATTAAAGCCCTAAATTTTATTGTGCTAAATGGATGTCAAAAATAGGTAATTTCTTCATAACCACTTAAACCCATTATCGGCTCACTACTGAGCGTGAATCTCCTTTCAGAATGAGAATTGTTGAGCGCAGTGTTGAGCGCGGTTGTCATATCGTACGGAGGTCCCGGGTTCGATCCCCGGCAGGGTCAATTTGGCAATTTTCCTGGTCTGGCCAGGTGGGAGGCTTTGTCCGTGGCTAGTTACCACCCTACCGGCAAAAACGTGCTACCAAGTGATTTTGCGTTCCGGTTTGATGCCGTGTTTCCCTACAAATTAGCCCGCTACCATCTGAGACTGCATCATCACTTACCATCAGGTGAGATCGTAGTCAAGGGCTAACGTGTAGTGGTTAAAAAAAAAACGTGAGTTTAAAGTATGAAAACCATTTTAAACTATCGATTATATTTAGTAAAAAAAGTGAATCCGACATTAATGAAGTCACTGTCCATACTAAATGTGTGTTTGATAAAGAATTTTTGATTTGATTAGTGGTAAAAGTTCTTGGTGAATTGTTGTGTTTTTAAGCTATTGCATAGCTTCTATCGCGGGCCTTGAGCGTGGAGACCGAATCCAGAAATTCCGTAACGAAAAAAAACCTAACACTTTGGTTGCTATGACTACTTGTGTTGTTGACTTCAAGTTGTTGTCAAAGTCAAATAGTCAAAGTCAAATAACGTTTATTCAATTTAGGTAGGTATACTACACTTATTGACGTCGAGTTTTTTATAAAATATAATGGTGATAATCAATAACGGTATCTTAAAACTAAAGCTACGAGTTGAAAATAAAAAGACTATTTTTATGAAAAGATGATTTTGATTGCTATGACTACTTGTGTTGTTGACTTCAAGTTGTTGAAAATATAAGGGCGAAATAATTTTAAAGAATTATGTTTTCAATAGTAATTCTTACAATTCGTAAACATAATGATAATGATTTTCGCCTTTATATTTTCAACAACTTGAAGTCAACAACACAAGTAGTCATAGCAAGTTGATAAAAAATGCTATGCAATAGCTTTACTGCGGCGGTCTCCGAGTGCCACACCTCTTTTTTTGATAACATTTAATAACAAGCACAGACTGCCATTAGACACAGCTCCATAAATAACGATCTCTCGACTGCCACGTTTCAGCGGTGAAATAATGGGGTTTCTTAGGTCATAAACTATCTTTTACACAAGAGAGTGAACGTGACTATATTGACTAAGTAGAAAAAGCCTGTAAGACTCTCCAAATCTTTTTTCTATACATAGTTCGGGATACACATAGTGTGATACTATTACAAAAGCGAAAGTGTGTTTGTTTTTTTGTTGGTTTATTGGTTTGTCTTCCAATCACGCCGCAACTGAGCAACGGATCAACGTGATTTTTGCATGGGCATAGTTGAGGACCTGGAAAGTGACATAGGCTACTTTTTATCCCGGAAAATTAAAGGTATAGGACTAAGCTTTAATTGTTATTTTCCATACTAGCCATAGTGTAAATAGTTTGGAATTAAAGGCTTTTTTATTTTTATTTTTTATTATTTTTATTTTATTTATATTTTATTTTATTATACTAACCATATGCTTGTATTTAACTCATTTTAATGATCATTTTATGTGTTTTGGAAAACTTCCATCTTCCTTTTCTTTCCTTCAATCTGTAATAAAAATTATTAAGGCAATGTTCTTTATTTTGCAGAGGCAAAACACTGGGAGGTAGTAGTGCTACTAACTACTTGATATACATACGGGGAAATCGACTTGACTATGATAATTGGGCGGCTTTGGGAAATCCTGGATGGAGCTACAGAGAGGTTACAAATATTTTGAGTTACTTCCCATATTATAATGTTTATTAATTCATAATTGTTATAATATTTATAAAATTCAGGAACCTGTAATCCATACTAATACTATCAATGCAAAAGTGTTTTTGTTTGTTTTTAAAATTTTATTGCACATAAAAATACAGCGTACAAGGGCAAACTTAATACCAAGAAGTAGTCTCTTCCAGTTAACCTTTGGTAATGGGAACAGGGTGATAAGACAGTGCGAATATAAAAATAGAGCAATTGGGGAAAAAGTGTGCCTGTATGTGTGTCTCTTTCTGTTTGCTTACCCAGCTGCTACGCTTTCGTGGCCTATCTGATCAACCGATTTTGTACAAAGATTTTAAGGAGGTTGCATCCCGAGGATGAATTCAGGATAATTTTTATCCTGACTTCTTCCCCGGGATTTTTCAATAACCAAAGCCCATGGGTAAAAAGTCACAAAGATCATTCACCTAAAAATATGATCAAATATTTTTTGAAAACAAAAATTCACATTTTTGACCATTTAATATTCACAAAATTCAAAAATACCATTGCAGGTGCTGCCCTACTTCAGAAGGTCTGAAAATAACAGAGATATTGAAGGAAAAGACACATATTATCACGGAGTAGGTGGACCATTGAATGTTGGAAGATTTCCGTACACAGATGCGAATACAATTATGTTAGTGGAAGCTTTCAATGAAACAGGATTACCGTTAGTCGATTTAAATGCAGAAAATAATATTGGCGCGCAACTAGGTCAATCGACTTCTATAGACGGTCGCCGATGGTCTGCAAATATGGCTTATCTTAGACCCATACGTGACGTCCGTCCTAATATTGATATTATGGTAAATGCGTTCGTTACAAAAATTATAATAGATCCAAAGACAAAAGTAGCGCAAGGAGTAACTTATTTTAGAAATGGTGTATATCAGAATGTTTTTGCTAGAAAGGAAATCATAGTAAGCGGTGGATCTATAAATTCTCCAAAATTACTCATGTTATCTGGTATTGGTCCTAGACGACACTTAAGAAGTCTACGTATACCCGTTATATCTGATTTACAAGTGGGTCAAAACTTACAAGATCATGCAACTGCAGACGGGCTTCTTATAGGTCTCTCTAATAAAACTTCAACACGAGTGAGTGGACCTGAACTGCTTAAACAGGTCGAAGAATATTATCAGCAACCGCTTCATAATAAAAGTGGTCCAATGTCGTCTACTTCTACACTTAATGCAATTGGATTCATAAAAACTAACTATTCGCAAGTGAATGCTCCAGATATTCAAATTCTTTTCGATGGCCAAAATGCTGAAGATTTGTATGCAGATCCACCAATTTATACAGAATTGCCTGTGTTTCCTTTAGCCTTCTATAATAGTATTGCAGCTAGACCTTTTTTACTGACCCCAAGAAGTAGAGGGCAAATATTATTGAATCGGACAGATCCAGTATTTGGTCAACCCTTAATATATCCAGGATTTTTTACTATTAGGAACGATGTAGATGTATTGGTCGCGGGAATGCGATACATTATCACCTTAGAACAGACGGAAGTGTTCAGAAAAAATGGTGCATACTTTATTAGAAAACCAATTAGAGGTTGTGAACAGTATGAGTGGGGGACCTATGATTATTACTTTTGTTTATTAGTACAATATACATCTACTATTTACCATCCCGTAGGAACATGTAAAATGGGACCAGCTTCGGATAAGACCGCAGTTGTTGACGCCAGACTGCGTGTTTATGGTGTAAAAGGTCTGAGAGTAATTGATGGTTCTATAATGCCACAAATAGTTAGAGGAAATACTAATGCACCAATAATTATGATAGGTGAAAGAGCCTCAGATTTTATAAAAGAAGATTATCAGGTATTAAATAAATAGTAAATGTCACTATATATATAAAGTCTGGAAGTTTTTTTTATAAATACGAGCAAATTTAGAACAACGGCGAAATACGATTAAAATCAGTTCAGTAGTACCAACCTGAAATATTTATTGAAATAAAAAAATATAAATCCATCCTTTTTTGTCAACCCTCGAATAAAAGTGACAGCATCAAAATGTTTAACTAAATAAAGCAGATAGTCAACTTATGTGACCGCCACAAATAGAATAAATATTTCAAATCGAAATTTTCAATACACGTAAGTAATAATTAATTAATCTGTGAAATTTTACTATTATTTTATCACATCGAATTGTAATTATGTCGTTGTTAACAGTTATTGTAAGCACAAAGGATTACATATTATGGATGAATTTGTAGAAAGGTCATCACCACAATATCAGCATTCAATTTAAATTCAATATCACTAACTGAATAATAATTGATAATCATCGCGATCATGTAATTTCTAGAACGACGATATTAATTATTATCATCATTATAAAGTGATTACTAGTTTTATATTCTATCAAACTGAACCTTATTTTAGCTTATTTTAGTCTATATGAAAAGTGTAAGAATTATTTTAAATAAAGTTACGTATGGCACCATTGACTTAATTAAGTCAATGTATGGCACGGTCTATTTTGTTTAATTTTGCTCAAAAGTGTCTTAGATCAACGATGAATGAATTGAAACTATAATCGCCATTGTTATGGCTCTACGTTAAACCCGTCTGTAGTATATGTTTTATCGAATGTCATATTCATACGTATAAGTTTTTCTATGCATACATAATGTAAGAAAGCTAGATATAGCTGTTGTATGTTTGAAAATGGATACTTCCTATTCTTAAAATTAAACACACCTACTTATTAACATTTCGGGTGCAGTGGACAGTAACTGAAAAAGAATCTAGGGGCTGTAGCTATTTCCATCAAATATTTTTGCATAATATTACATGCTATGAATTTAATATCCCGGAAAATAGAAAAGTTCCTACGGGATTTCAAAAACCTAAATCCATGAGGACAAAGTCGAGTCCTTAAGAAATTATACCTATAATAATAATCAATGTAAGCTGAGATAGAGAGATAAAGAATGACGAAAGAGATGTGTTTTTCAATCTTAACACTCTTGTACGAGTATTTGTTCTACGTCGTAAAGGAATTTCAACGCACCAGTAATTAATTTTACCAATAGGTACGAGGTCGACAGTGTTTGATGTTCACACAGTGTTAAGGGACTTGAAAAATGAGGGGCTGGTTTAAATATCGTTAGGCACCTTATACTGTCGTATTACGAATACCAACACTAAGTTATTTAGAAAATTTTCCAAATCGGTTCAGAAAGAAATCTCGGAGAAATCTGTGCACATGAACGTGGCAAACGTAACGTGCCGAGTTGAGAACCGCCTCCTTTTTGGAAGTCGTTTTAAAAAGTTTGTTATAGCATTTGTGATTCTAAAAAATGCTTTGAATGACTTCTTCTATTTATTCTATTAATTGCGAAAACTCCCATAATTCATAGAAAAATTATCCCGTGATTGAATACGATGTTTGACAAATCTATTGTTTGCAAAAAAACCGCTTCAACGAACACAAGTGTATTATTCTCAGCCTTGATATAAAAAGTGTAGACTTTTCCTACTAGTTATCGTAACCATTCGTTAAAACGCGTTCAATCACGGAACACGGGGACTTAAGTGCACCTATCAGTAAAAAAAATATATTTAGTGTAAATACAGTTTTAAAGGGTGGATAAATATGATTTTGTGATAATCCTAAAATTTGTGAGGTAAAGTTAAGTGGTAAAATGGCAACGACGTGGACGCCGCCGGAAATAAGTGAAACTTGCTACGAGCAACGTGCTCCTTTGACCCAATGCTCATCTACGGGTTTTATGTTTTTGGCCTTAGTAACGCGTCTGTTTGGCGGAGTCTCATACAGTGTTCCATACCCGAAAAAAAATCCATATGGGATTAACAATGATGGACTTTTCAATCCAGAGTTATACCCAACTTCAGGAAACTTAGGATCGATACACAACTATCCAGTTAGCACTTCTAATTTTAACTTTGGTAGTGGCGCACAGCATCATCACCACCACACTCATCCTCACGGGAAAAATGGATACCAATACGATTTTATAGGCTATCATCCACCATCACCATTATCAAGTAATTTAGATGCTGGTGTTTTGAGCTTAAAAACTCGCCATCCTAGCTATTTGGATTTCCTTCAAAATAATTTTGGAGATTTGGGCTTACAAGAATCTAAGACTGTACCAACTATAGCAGATAAAAAGGATAAGAAAGAAGAGAAGTCAAGACGTAAGCGAGAAATTGAAGCATATGACTTTATCATAGTTGGTGCTGGATCAGCTGGTTGTGTTCTTGCCAACCGTTTATCAGAAGTTAAGAAATGGAAGGTAAATTCTTCAGATTATTATTTTTTTTAACAAGTAATAAAACTATACTAAAAAACATAAGTATTTGAAATGATAATAACATTAAAATCTAAATTAAAAACTAAAAACTAAACATTAAAAATATCATCTATGCGCTACAAAGAGGCAGTGTGCCCAGAACGCTAGCTGCGTTACCCCGCTGAATAGCCAAACTTATATGTTGGCCGAGATAACTACCAGCCCTCCGGTCACCTTTGGACTCTGTGAGACGAGAAGATAGATCCTTAAAAAAGGATAATTAAATTAAATTTTATTAGGATTTAATTTTAAATTAAATCTTATTCACATTTTTATTAATAAATGATTTTTTTGGTGCTTCTACTTAATATATTGAAATTAATAAAACTTTGCCCTTAGAGTAATAATAAAATAATTTCATTTCCAAACAAGCTTTTAGCGGTAGTTAAAAAAAAGATAAACAAAACGAATTAAACGAGCCCAAATTCGATGGGTTTGCGTCGTTTTATTACTAATTTCTCCAAGATATCACTCTTCTCGACTCGATCATCAGACCGTGTATATAATCTAGAACCAGAGTACTTGTCGCCACAAATCATACGAACCCAAACTCGATGGGTTGTGTCGTTTAATTACAGAGATCTCATATCCGCCTTCCGGTTTTGACATCAGGTCAGCTTTTTTCAACCGACTTCAAAAAAAGGAGGAGGTTCTCAATTCGTCTGTATTTTTTTTTTTTTTATGTTTGTTACCTCAGAACTTTTGACTGGGTGGACCGATTTGGATGATTCTTTTTTTATTTGAAAGAACATACTTCCCATGTGGTCCCATATAAATTTTATCGAAATCGGTCGAGCGGTTTTAAAATATCAACAATAAAATAAGTACTTTGTATAGCGTGTGCTTGTTGTTGTAAAGTTGGCGCGGTAGTTTGAAGTCGGTTGTTTAAAAAGTATTTTTTATATTAAATTATTATATGTTTCGCACACAGTTATCCTCTGGCATGATGTCAGAGACCTTTTTAATGCGAGTTTTGCTCTGAATTAGGTGCCACTTACGATGGTCGTTAAGTCATAAGATCAGCTCTATGTTATAATAAAATAAAATAAATAAAATAAAAATAAAAATCCTTTATTTCTACTACCATTTATTACATTTACATTTTTCCTATATTACATAACTTTTTTTATTATATTAGTAAAAATATTTTACTAGCTGATACCCGCGACTTCGTCCGCGTGGATTGAGGAGTTTTAGTTCCCGCGGGAACTCTTTAATTTTCCGGGATAAAAATAACCCTATTATTTAATCCGGACTTCTAACTTTACGTCTGCAAAATTTCAAAGCAATCGGTTCAGTAGTTACGGCGTGAAAGCGGAACAAACATACAAACAAACTCACTTTCCCATTTATAATATTAGTAAGGATATTGCATGTTATAATAATATTGCAATTATACATGCACAGCTCAATCGGAAACCGGCAAGTGGGTCAAATTTAACTTGCAAGATTTTACTACAGACGGACGCCGAGACAGGTGAAACTAAATAAAAACTTGTAAAATACCAGATCTCAATTTTCAAACTTCAGTCCAATTTAAAATAAATAAAATTCTATTTTCCCATTCTAATAAAAGAGCATCGTTCTATCAAATAGACTGCAGCGCAAATAATCCTGCTCATGATTACAGATTTCAACTTAACTTAAGTGGAAACACAGTGAGTACGTTGACACCAAATATTTCAATTACTGGCCTGCGGGTTAGTACTACGTGTATTTTGCGTCACTATATTAATAGTAGATTATTCACCACGGGGGTAACGCGATGTATTATGTCACGGGCGCCGGGATAAATCCCAAGCGGAACGAGGGATTTTAGAGTAACTCCCGAGTGTAGCGAGGGTGTTGCATCTAGAATCCTGAGAGTAGCGCGGGAATTAGGGGCGCCCAAGATTAATACAGCATTACCCCTACGGTGAATACTCTACTTTTCACACCTCGCGATACAACCACTTCTTTCAGATGGCGTGGCCTACTCGATTTGACAAACAAATGTCGTCAGTGCGAATCTAGTGGGCCACGGCTTCGGTTTTCGAAAATCGAGTTGGCCGCCCCTGAGAACACATTCTGTTTATCGAAATTAGACTTTATAGATATAGCAATAAGAATTATGAATAAAACCTCTTTGGAATGAATAGAATTTCCTTCAGATCTTGCTTCAGATGCGCGATGATTCTAAATTCAAATCACATTATAACCCTAGGGAATAATGGTTTTCAGTACAACATTAAAACCCTAGGGATTTAATGTCTTACTTTAACCTTAGATAACAGGCCATGTAATAAGGCGTTGTTGAGCGAGTGGTGTGAAAAATATTTTGTTTTATTGAATATCAAAGAGAATTATTGTAACTAAAATAATTAATTTTAGAACTTTTTTAAATATTTCTTAAATGATTCTTACTCATCAATTTCATTTCAATTATTCGATTACTAGTAATTAATTTCAAATCGCAAGAATATTTTACACGCACCATGACCACAGATTACAAAAGACTATTAAATTTGTAAATAGCGTGCGATTGATAATATCGATGTTGTAACCCGTAAAGTAGTGATAGCGTAGTTGTAAAATACTTCAACCACATATTCTTGAGGTCCGAGGTTATAAATAAATATCATTTGCTTTAGCGGCAATGAAAGAATAGCGAAAAATCCAAGAGTTCTCCCTTGGGTTTTGTAAGGTGTTGAAGCCTGCCAATCTGCATTTGACCATCGTGGTGGAATATGGCCTAAACCCCATTCTGAGAGGAGACTTGCGCTCAGTAATGAAGTTGAAAAGTTACGATGATAATTATGTACCTGCAAGAACCTATCGTTTCCTATCTACTATCATTAAGGCCAATGAAATAAAATTATTCAAAAATAGGTAGATTTTCATCGTTAAGCCCTTTTTCTTAGACCCAGTTGCATAATTATCAGGCGGTTCAAACAAAAACGTGAGATGTATTAAACTTTAAACGTAAATACATCTAAAATCTATTGCCACAAGTCAGTAGTGAATTGGTCATATTGTCTTTTGCAATATATTTAATAGTTGTTATTAGTATTTTTTACGATAACCTCTTATTTAGAACTTCACCGCCTTATATGCAACTAGCTGATGCCCGCGACTACGTCCGCGCGGTTTAAGAATTTTTTATTCCCGCAGAAATTCTTTAATTTTCTGGGATGAAAAGTATCCTATGTCACTTTCCAGGTCCTCAATTATAACAATGCCAAAAATGTCGTCGATCCGTTGCTTCGTTGCGGCGTGATTGAAGGACAAACCAATTATACAACAAACCAAGAAGCTAACAAACTTTTGCATTTATCATCTTTTTAAATATATAAAACAAAAAAGTTGGGCTTGTTCGAACATAACTCTAGAACGGCTGGACTGATCTGGATGAAATTTGGCACAGAGACAGATTATGGTCTGGAATAGCACATAGGCTAAAAAATTAAAGAGTTTCCGCGGGGACCACAAAACCTCAATCCACGCGTATGAAGTCGCGGGCATCAGCTAGTTAGCTACTAAAACTCCTATTAGTAAATTGTTTTTTAACTGTATATTTTAATTCAGTAGAATAAAGTCATCCTTTTTTAGGTACTTCTAATAGAGGCTGGTCCTGAGCAACCAGATGTCACTATGGTACCATCGTTTGCACCAACACTTAAAGGCTCTAACATCGATTGGAATTTTAGAACTCAACCAGAGGAACTGACGTGTAGATCGTCAAGAGAGCAAAGTTGTTCATGGACAAGGTAATTTTTGTAACCTTAATTTCTCCCCGAACGTTTTACGGCCACGGCAACTTATTTCCTCAAACGCTAGCCATCAGGGTGCATACTATCATCGCTTGTGCTATTTTAATATTGTTGACGTTCGTATTTTAGAATTATTTAATTCGTATTTTAGGGACTTCAAGGTACGTGACATTAAGCTGTCATTTTGAAATAATGGTAAGTGATGGTAGTGCGTTGCCCTGCGTTGAAAATTTAACAGTGCACAATTTTGTACGCTAACACAGTTGCACTCTTTACTACCTAACTCTCAAGGCCCAAAGTCATTGAACATCTGATGAAAATTTCTCGTCAGTAAAATCCAATTCCTAATTATAACGCGGGAATCAAACCGTCATCCGCAATCGAACATGCCTACCACTAGAGTAGACCAATGAGACAATAAGTTGTAACATGAAATAGTTAAATAAAAAAAACAAGTATATAATTAGATTAGATTGTTTTTACATAGATGACGAGTGACAATTTGTTGTGTTTGTGTAGATTTTCCACAGAATGCAATAATATTCACCAAGAGAGATAGCAGTCAAGGGCTAACTTGTAGTTATTTTATTCACGTTGCGGAAAACTTTAATATAGTACAACATTAAAAACTTTTCAGCGGTAAAACCATGGGAGGTTCCAGTTCTGTCAACTTCATGGTTTACAATCGAGGGAATCGACTTGATTATGATACCTGGGCTGGATTGGGCAACCACGGCTGGAGTTATAGTGAGGTAAAGATGAACATTACTTCGTCATATTATTTTCACCAAATAGTTTTTCTTCATGAACGTGATACACTTTGTATCACAAGAATGATGTCAACTTCATAAATAAAAATATTAAAAAAAAAGCGATTTTAACCGATTTTGCCCGTAACTTAAATTTTTGGATTCCCGGGGGAACTCTTTAATTTCCCGAGAAAAAATTAGCCTGTTTCCCGGGATGTAATCTACCGCTATAGTACAGCAGTAAATTAAATTTGCTATAGCGGCTATACCAAATTTCATCAAAATTGGTTGAATAGATGGGCCGTGAAAGCGTAGCAGACAGGCACACTTTCGCATTTATAATATTAGTATGGATTTATCAACATCATTTACTTCATGGTTTCAGGTACTTCCGTACTTCAAAAAGTCAGAAAACAACAGAGACATTGAATCTACTGACAAATATTATCATGCAGTTGGTGGTCCACTCAACGTGGAACGATTTTCCTATACTGATATAAACACTATTATGTTAGTAGAAGCTTTCAAAGAAAAAGGGTTGCAACTAAATGATTTAACAGCGGCCGATAATTTTGGAACAGGTGTCTCTTTATCTACCTCTAAATATGGCCGAAGATGGTCGGCAAATATTGCTTACATCAAGCCTATACGTGAAAAACGTCCTAATTTAGATATATTAGTAGACGCTCGTGCTACCAAAATAATAATTGATCCGGAAACAAAAGTAGCTCACGGAATAACTTACTTTAAAAATGGAAATTTTTACAGTACGTACGCTCGAAAAGAAGTTATAATTAGCAGTGGTACAATAAATTCTCCGAAATTACTTATGCTTTCTGGTATTGGTTCCAAAGAACATTTAGAGAGCCTTGATATACCAGTTCTAGCAGATTTACACGTCGGTCAAAATTTACAAGATCATGTCACTACAGACGCCTTAATTATATCCCTTTCAAATAAGACATCAACAGCCGTTGATGGCCATGAGCTATTAGATGAAGTTCAAAAATATAAAATACAAGAGCCTAAAAAGTATGGACCACTGGCGACTACTAGTACTCTAAACGGTATAGCGTTTATTAAAACTCAGTATGCCTATGAACCTGCACCAGATATTCAATTTCATTTCGATGGAAGAAATGTTAGAGATTTTTATTCAGATCCTACAAATTACGTGGCAACAAATGTCTTTCCTTTATCGTTTTACGATGGTCTTGCAGCAAGACCTCTGTTACTTGTACCGAAAAGCAGAGGTTTTCTTTTATTAAACCATACTGACCCAATTTTCAGTCAACCTTTGATATTTCCAAGATTTTTCACAAATAAAATGGACTTAGATGTATTGATTGAAGGAATGCGATACGCTGTTAGGTTAGAAGAAACTGAAATTTTTAAACACAATGGTGCTAGTTTTGTTAAGGAACCAGTAAGAGGATGCACAGAATATCTCTGGGGATCGTACGATTATTTCGCTTGTTTGCTTGTTGAATATACCAGTACTATTTATCACCCTGTGGGTACATGCAAGATGGGACCAGCGTGGGACAAAGAAGCAGTTGTTGATCCTAGATTACGAGTATATGGAATCAAAAACCTTAGAGTTATCGATGCATCCATAATGCCTCAAATAGTTAGAGGCAACACAAATGCACCAACGATCATGATTGCAGAAAAAGCATCAGATATGATAAAAGAGGATTGGTTATTAAAAAAATATCATTAATCAATTTCGTTATTATCATTTTCGTTATTTCGTTATATTCATTATTATCAGTTTTATGTACAAACTGACGTTTGTACATAAAACTGATAATAAACTTAGTCCATAATAATTGCCATTAAATCTATTAGCATGTGTATCATAGTAATAATATAAATTACTTATTTAAATAATATTTAATTTAGACATAATTTTAGTAAATAATAATAATTATGGAGCTTTATATCTATTTATTGTGCTTCATAAGTATGAATGAGTGGAAAATTTCAGTTCAATTGTCACCCGATTCCAGACATCATTTAAAATTGTGCACACCTCAATGTAAAGAACCGATGAAAATTACATATTTTTTATAGATTTCCATGGAGAAGATTCTCAATTTAGAGCTTATTTTATTTATTTCATATTATAGTCAGATAAAATGGTCATTTTCGAGACTAATATTTTAATTTTATGAACAATCTCTAATGAGTGAGTCCTGTAAGAAAAGTTCAGACATCTTGTAAGGTTTGTAAGAATTTGTAAAGTTTTAAATATACTTTCCATGTAAACGCAGTGAAACAAAGTTTTGAACAAAAACCTACGGGATAATATTATTAACAGCTGGTTTGCCTACAAGAAAAATTTTCCGAGTAGGGCCACTAAATTGAGTATGTTTTACGCGCCTACTGTAAACATTTCGGAGTTTAAATGTATAAGACTTGTTTTTATTCGATGTAAAGCTAGCTTTATAGTATTTTATGTATGTATAGTATTATATGAAACTTATCGTAAGGTTTCCTACTAAATACATTTTTATTTCTTTTATATTTATTTATCTAATGTTTACTATTTTTGTATTTTCTGTGTTCGTTTTGTGAGTGATTATAAAATAATATTAACAAAGCCTGTTATTGCATATTTTAACATGGATTTGGCTACAGTATTAAAATTAAATAATAATGTAGTAAAACAAAAAGCAAGTCTAGTTTTTGTATCAATACATACGACTAAAATTACAAGGTCAATGGATTTTCCTAAAAATCTTGTTAAAATTTTAAATTGTTTATTTTTTAATGTTATAAATAATATGATGTTTATTAAAAAAATACGCGTAACGTGTGGCCCACAACAGCCTCATCTGGTTCATACACCCCCATTATCTTGCTTCATAAACCGCTGAGACAGAAACAATCTGAAACAAGACTCTGCTGTTTAGTAGCAAAATCACCACCACAATAAACATCATTTGTCTCTTACTAACCGAGCCAAAATGAACAAGACAAAACATCCGGTTTTAAAAGTTTAAATACCTTTAAGACCTTTTTAGTAGAAAACTCTAGTGTAGTCCCACAAACTTATCTGACCCGGTGACAGTGTCGCTAGTATCTGTGAAAATTAAAATAAAAACAAAAATTAAACAAGCATAAAAATTAGTTCCAATTTTGACCACCTACCCAGATAAGTTGGTGGGTATAGTATAGTAGTGTAATAACGATGATAGCCTGCTGATTTAGACGTCGTCGTCGTATGATTCGAGTAAAGGATGTGATCCTCGGACCAGGCACTACTAAATATTCGGATTTTACCGTGAAGAAAAACATCGCGAGGAAACCGGCATGTCTGAGAGTTCTTCATAATGTTCCAAATGTGTGAAGTCTGCTATTATAGAGAGAGGAGACACGTTTTCAGTTGTAGTGGGTCGGCGTTGGGTTGAGAAGATAATGGATATTAAACAAATGTATGTACTTCAAACATTTTTTTGGCATTCTATACTTACTTTTAAAGTATAAATAATATTAAATTATGATGGCGTGTCTGTCATTAGCGTGGACAAAACCGTTGCACTTTTTTTCTTCATAAAATCTAGAGTGTAATTTTGTAAAGTTAACAAAGTCTCTTAAACTAGTCCCCATGGCTGCACACGATTTATCATGCACAAAGAACGTCAGAGCATTCTAACTAGAGGTCGTAGCCCCGTTATATTTTTAAAACGTGCTGAAATTTTTCCTCTCCACCTTTGCAGGCTTTTTTCTGAAAATGTCATCTCTGAAGCAGTAAATCTTAGCGACTAACGAGATAAAATGAAACAATACGCGACGTCTGTGCACCTCTAATTGTGTACTCTTGTTAAAGTTTATTGCGGAACTAAAAATTGTTCTGGAAGAACTATATTTTTTTAACTGCACTCACAAAGTCAAACTATTCAACAAATTGTGCTACAAGACTAAAGTAATTATGTATTTCAGTAAACAACAATATTTTCGTATGTGAAATCAGAGTCAGTGTAAAAATATTTTATCCCATCAAAAACATAAATGTAAAATGAGAGCCAAAATCCAAAATTGTGATATGTATATAATATATGCATTGGTTGTTGACTTCAGCGACAAAAGAAGTGAGATCTAAATGGGTGCCAAAGTTCAATGGTCAGTCCTGCAATTTATTTATAACAACATAAAATATTTTATAACAACTTAAAATATCATTTCTTCTTATAACTTAGGATAATATGTTGAAGACTAAGGCTTTGGCTTGGCTAGTTTCCATATACGAATTATTATTAAGTAGGTACCTAAAAGTACAGTTTCTACTAGCAAGCCAAATTTTCGGAAGAATAAAATAAGAACTTACAGCTTTACAACTTGCGAAGGCTATAATTCGTATACCAAGCCTCTGAGCTACATTTTATTCCGATTTTGCTTTTGTTTTGAATTTAGGTGCATCTTTATTTCAGAGTACCTATACATAATATTTTAAGTGAAAGTGTGTCTGTCTGTGACCTTTTCACAATACAACCACTAAAAATATTTCGGAAATAAATACGGAAATGTAGCAAGGAAATTCACATAAGAAATGGCATAGAATAAAAAGTTTACTTTGTTTATAATATTTAAGAAAAGTTGAGTCTTTGTCAACAAGCAGCTTAATCATACTAATATTATAAATGCGAAAGTGTGTTTGTTTGTTGGTTTGTTGGTTTGGAATTCAATCACGCCGCAACGGAGCAACGGATTGACGTGATTTTTGTGTATAGTTTGTGTGTTGTTGTTGTAGGCATGGGTATAGTTGAGGACCTGGAGAGTGACATAGGCTACTTTTTATCCCGGAAAATTAAGGAGTTCCCGCGGGAATAACAAAAAACTTAAACCACGCGGACGAATTCGCGGGCATCAGCTAGTTACAGATATTTTTTTTTATTTAGAAATTCCTTAAAAGAGCACAGCAATATTTGTGCTCTTTTTTCTCGTTAACAACAGCATAAGTTATTTTGTGCTAAATATTTACTGTCGGTAAGCACACCAAATTATAATATCAATTAAGTATATTAATTGCAGTCCTACGATCTAAATATTATATTATTTCTGTCAAAATAATAATGATTATTTAACATTCGATAAACAGTACTTTAAATTTAAATCACTCGTTATTTATTTCAAATCATTTCTGCACAAAAATAATCCATACATACTTATATTATAAATGCGAAAGTGTCTGTCTGTCTGCTACGCTTTCAAGGCCCATCTGTTCAACCAATTTTGATGAAATTTGGTATAAGGATAGGTTGTATCCCGGGGAAGGACACAGGCCTCTTTTTATTCCGAAAAACCCCGCGTTCCCGCGGGAATCAAAAAACCCTAATCCACGCGGACGAAGTCGCAGGCATCATCTAGTTCAAAATAAACCAGACAAGGCAAGTTTTATCTTCCAGGGTCTTTCAAGCGACAAAATCCTCCCAACTCTGCTTTACCATCCTTGTTGGTTCTGAATTTAGATGCGCTTTTGCTTTTGGCAGTTTCATTGCAATAAACATTACCTTTGAAGTAGAAAACTTTATTCGTTTTCACTCGCACTTCAATTAAATAATAATATAGCGACAGAGAAACCATTTACTAAAGAAAAACTGGATATTGCCAGCTTGGATATAGATTTTTGAAATTTCTGTTGTTATACTCGAGATGCAAACTAGCGGTAGTTTGCATCCTGAGTTTACACTGATATTCAACAAAATCGCCTGAGCAGATCGGACGCGAAAAAGTTACAGACAGACACATTTTCGCATTTTATAATATTAGTATACACAATTAACCACAATTTTTAAAAAAATGGCAGTCATAGTGACTGCCGATAGAAGTGTTAATAGCCGATAAAAAAATTAAATAATTAAAATATGAACCTTAACACTAAGTTTAATTACGAATGTAGTATATTTATATATAAGACCTTTTGTCTTCGTAACAAGCATTTCGCTTCGCGAGCATGTCGCTGTTCGCGAGCATGTCGGTGTTCGCTAGCATGTCGGTCACGCGAATCCACAAGTTTACTCCCTGCCAAAAAGTGCTCAACGCGGTTAAAGAAGTTTTCACTTCAAAAACTACTGTATTAGCACTGTACATAGCCGTTTTGAAAATGGCACCATACCCTAGCCGCATATTGAATTTTTTTTTAAACATTTATGTCCCATTGTCACTCGGGAGGATTCTAACGATACCACATACCTACATCCAAATCTGTTCAGCCATTTAGAAGTTATAGTGGAATAAATAAAAACACTTAAATATATACATACTCCTTTTTTTGGACAGTCGTGTAATAGCGTTACTTAGCGGTTTTTAGCCTCAAGCCTGGAAAGAATATATTTAAAGATGTGGCGTGGGATGAAGTAGGCTACACAATGCTTATTGTAAGTAGGTACTGGAAAATACTGCAGTCATATTTGGTAGAAATCACGGACGCCTTAAGAGCACACGCGCACAATGCTTAAACAAGATGATATTAGGTAGATTTTACCAACCTTATGTAGGTTTTTTTAGGTAGGTCACAATTTTTATGAAAAAAGACCCAGACTTTAAAACAAAATGTACAATAAGCTACGTGGTAATTTAAGTATGGACACAAACAGAATATATAAGTACTTCTAAATAACATGATAAAATTGCACTCTTCACTTAACGAGGTGTTGGAGAAAAGAATTCTAAGAAGAAAAGTTTCTGCGGTTAACGTAAGAACTCCTAACAAAATTAAAATTCTTTCTTCAACTTGAAGGAATAAATGCCCAGAACTTAGAAACATTGGGTACCTCATTAATAATTTACCCAGCATCTTTGTTTTTTGCTTGTTTCCTTCGTCGTGTTACATCAGTCCTGAGTAAATGAAGAGTCTAAGATACATTGGCCCGATGGCCAATCCTGGGGTGAATTCCGAATAACACGTTGATATTGATGATGATGTGATACGATAGTGGTGTTTTGACAACCTCCGTGGCGCAGTGTTGAGCGCTTTTGCCTTAACGTGCGGAGGTCCTGGGTTCGATCCCCGGCAGGGTTTGGAAATTTATAATTTCTGAATTTCACTGGTATGGCCTGGTGGGAGGCTTCGGCCGTGGCTAGTTACCACCCTATCGGCAAAAATGTGCCGCCAAGCGATTTAGCGTTCCGGTACGATGCTGTGTAGAAACCGAAAAGGGGTATGGGTTTAATATAACTGCCATGCCCCTAACAGGTTAGCCCGCTACCATCTTAGACTGCATCATCACTTACCATCAGGTGAGATCGCAGTCAAGGGTTAACTTGTAGAGGATTTAAAAAATGATGAGAGGCGACGTGCAAAGTAAGTAATTACAAGCTCTCGTCGTCAAGACCTACGCTACATTTTAGCATGCCCTAAGGGCATACTCGTAGATGCCTCTTGCCTTCTCGTATGTATGCACATAGACACGAGAAGGTTTAAAGTATTTGGCGTACATCTAGCATCAACGATGCCATGTAGGTATATGTCACCGTAAGATTGTAAAAACCGTAAGTTTGTAATCTAACGCTTTTTTTCGATAGATTGTAAACAGTCGAAAGATTGTGAACCGCTCAATGTTTTAAGTGTCAATTTTTGAAATATTCATTGTATTTACGTTTTCTTGTCTCTTTCTTGTAGGTTAGGTTAGGGTTCGACATAAACAATCAGGCACTTAGGTTCTATCGGGTTAATAAACCTAACAGATTACAATCTACCGAAAAATAATCCGTTATATTGTAATATTTCGACTGTTTACAATTTCACGAGTTAGATTATAATCTAACGGTTTTTACAATCTTACGGTGACATATTATATGTCATGTAATATTTATTCTGATATCAGATAATTATACGAATTAATTAATTAAAGGGATTAGGTATACCTACTTACCTTATCCGATTATATTATTTTACTAGCTGATACCCGCGACTTTGTCTACGTGGGTTAAGGTTTTTTGGTTCCCGCGGGAACTCCTTAATGTTCCAGGATATAAAGTTGCCTATGTGTTAAACCAGACTATAATATATCTATGTGCCAAATTTCATCCAGATCCGTTCAGCCTTTCTGGCGTGATTGAGTAACAAACATCCATCCATCCATCCATCCATCCATACATCCATACATCCATCCAAACTTTCGCATTTATAATATTAGTATAGATTAGTATAGATTGAACTCTACAGATCATTAAGGTTATTGGGTAAAATCTTAGCCTAGTAACAAAAGAATACGAGAAAATGACAAGGTGGAAATACTAAAGAGCCTTACGGCCGGTTTCTGAATTGAGAATTTCATGTTGAGTCTGTTTCAAAGACTACTTAAGGACTAATTTTGTTTCTGAATTGTAATTGGGCCGGTTTCTGAATTAAGCATTCAAGCAATAACAGCAAGCTTTTGAGAAACCTTACACAATATCAATTCAGAAACAACTTAATTAGTCTTTAAGTAGTCTTTGAGACCGACTCAACATGAAATTCTCAATTCAGAAACCGGCCTTGTGAGTATAAATTTAATCTACTTACTTACATAGGCTAACAAGCTAATATTCATTTAGTATTTTCAAAATGTTCTAAATCTAACATAACATTGTTCTATATTACACGGTCTTGTAATAAAAACAATTGAAACGCTTTCGAGGACGCTCCAAACTTAAAACGTAAAAGTTTTCGAATGAAGCAAAACCGAGCAAAACAGACAAATTGTCTCTCCGTTGATGTTCAAAGTTCGCAGTTTTGCTGAGCACAGTCGCATGTATTTTGCCTCTGCATTCATAGTATTATTGGAGTATGCAAGTTTGAAGAAAAATTTTATTTAAACATAGCGAATGCCCGCGACTTCGTCTGCGTGGTTTGAGGTTTTTTGGTTCCCGCAGGAACTCTTTAAGTTTCCGGGATAAAAAGTAGCCTATGTGCTATTCCAGACTATAATTTATCTCCGTGCCAAATTTCAGCTAGATCCGTTCAGACATTGCGGCGTTATTGAGTAACAAACATACATCCATCCATACATCCATACATCCATCCAAACTTTCGCATTTATAATATTAGTAAGAGTAAGATTATTAACTTGACGAGATGCAACAATAATTAAAATTATAATATAATTAATTTAGGCAGGCAGATTAGCCAAAATTGCAGATAAAGCTAATTTTCCAGTTCATCCATTCATCCATACTACTATTATCCTAATATAAATGCAAGATGTGTATGTCTGTCTGCTACGTTTTCACGGCCCATTCTTTCAACAAATTTCGACGAAGTTTCGTACAGAGAAAGTTTGAGAGAAAGCATTCTTTCAAGTATAGAGATGTGTAACAAAAGGCCTAACTCTTCTAGATTATACTATCCTCGTATCGTCCCTTGTAATAATAAATTACTTGAAACTGATATTTGCATAATAATAGACGACGACGATATTTAAACCTATCAATGCAATATGGACTTTATTTTATAACCGACTTCCAAAAAAGGAGGAGGTGCTCAATTCGGCGTGTATTTTTTTTTAAATGTATTTCGGTGCATATCTCCGTAGTTTCTGAACCGATTTGATATTTTTTCCTATCAGCCGTTAGAGGAAGCTCTCGAGGTGGTCCCATAAAAAATTCTGACTCCAAATCCTCAACCGTGATATTATAAAGTTAAAAATATAAATTAAAAATAAACTTCCAACGCCACTGTAAAGTACAAAATAATTTTGATTTCTTCCCACTATGTTGAAGTCGGGCAAGTCTGATGCGGCAACTTTGCTTATCAAAATTATTTTGTACTTTACAGTGGCGTTGGAAGTCGGTTTTTGGAAAGAATTTTTATTTTTAACATTACAGTGGCTTTGGAAGTCGGTTTTTTGGAAAGAATTTTTATTATTAGTGATATTTTAATATTAATCTTTTCAAATATTATACGGGAGTTGAGACGATCAACACGAAGGCGTTGCGGTAAATTGCAAAAGTCTATAAATCAACCTCAGTCGCCACCTGTCCTCTCAGGCTTTTATTAAAAAACTTTAAGAGTTTCATGCTCGATTTCTATATTATCACGCAAATTAATTCAGAACACCTTAAATTATCCCGCGTCAAAAGTAAAATCTAACGGAAAAGTTTTATATTTATTTGGGAAAAATTCTATTATATGCAAAAATTATATTAATTGTGTAAATCAAAATTACCTAAATGGCAAAAGAGGCCGGAGAAAGCCGCTCGCAACTTATATTCGAACCGCAAATATAAATTTGCCGGTATATTGCTATCTCTATTTGGCTAATGACACATGATCGCGTGCAAGCGCGATAGCAATATGAGCGTTCTGAATTTGTTATGCATTTAGTCCAAGTTCAGTGAATACCAAAAATGATGAATGAAAAATTGTTGTGTTTCTAACTTCGTGTTGTTATTCTGTAACTTGACAATATAGGCTATGTTTCTGATCAATTAGTACGTGAGACATCGTTGCTTTTAATATGAAACAAATAAGGAGAAAACATGTCATTTATGTCGTAAAAACATGCGAAACGCAATGTGCTTACATTTTATTTTGGGAAAGTATTTTGTAAAAATAATTATCCAGGGGCCTAGATAAATACAAGTTCAATCTTAATAATCGCATAATATGGTGGAAATATTCTCGAATTACAAATTATTTTGGTATTACGTTTGTATGGGCAATTCACTCTCCGCTGGCACCTTAAGACATTGCGTCGATTGTGTTGAGACACAATTTTCTCTCTCTTTCACACACAATGATTATTATTAGATTAATTTAAGCAAGGGAAAACAGATTGAAGAATCAGAAGAAATGGGAATGATATCCTAAATACAGAAAACTACATAGTTAGGAGTCTGACCCACCCTGCGCAAATGCACAAACTTTTACGTAATATACCTATTTATGTTTTATGGGTTTGTTGTTAATTGTTTTATGTAAGTTCCCTATTGGTATTCCTAGGTAACCCGGCATAAAATATCTAATAACAGAGCAGACCTATTCTCTCTCTCTCATGTTTTTTATCCATTGTAAGTTTGCTATGAAAATGTTATTTTTATTCCATTGCAAAGCTCCAATGGATAAAACATACATGTCAGTGGCTTTTGGGAAACAGAAAAAAGAAAACACCTATTATGAGTAAGCAAGACAAAGGTGCCTTCAGGCTGGTTCCATGGATTTTTTTGATGATATGATGGACGATAAAAATCCACACGACGAAGTGAGGAAAGGTCCCACGCATTTTCGTTACCCGTCCCATTCCACCGAATCTGTCATACCCATTTTCTGATGAAAAATGTTTTGCGTCCCCTTTTATTTTCAGTCTTCCGGCCTCGAGTCCAGATGGATCTTGCAGATAGTCTTTTTGTTTGCGATCATCTCATAACCGCATACTTAAAAAAAGCTGATCTCATCGTCATCTCTCATCTGATAGGTACATCAAAAAGTGCGAAATTGCGTGCTGTCTACATGAATAGTTTAATGCTGATTTCAAAGTTCCTAATCAACAGTAATATAATATTAATTAATATCCCTTTACGATACGGACGTATCTATTAATAATTCTAATTGGTGTAACACGCATGAATTGGCAAGACTAATCCATCGATGCGTAAGACGGTCGAAACCGGCACAGATTAATCGAGTGAGTAAATTAAATGGACCAATAATATGTACATCGATAGGTAGCTACTTATACAACATCTCAGCAAACCCTGAATAGATACTGTAACCATATAATAATTGGTTGAACTGGATCTTAGGCCTTTTGTCTTCATAAAATAAGCTTACTACTAATCAATTGAATTAACTTGCGTCTGCATTGATCACTTCTAAACTAGTCGTTCGCCCCAAACGTATCCCCGTGCGTATAACCTTTTAAAATTTCTTTTGACATCTCGATACGGAGTGACTAATTATATTTTACACAATATCTAAATGAACAGGTATGCAAATTGGAGATCATTATGAACGATTTAGACATGTCATTTTAGTTTTATAGCCTACAGTTTTAACCAGCGACTATAATGAACTAGATTCAGAATCGTCGATTTTAAAAGTATATAATTACTATATGATGCCCGCGACTTCGCGCGTTTAGGTTTTTTATTCCCGCGGGAATTCCTTAATTTTCCGGGAATAAAAGTAGCCTGTGTCCTTCCCCGGGATTAAAACTATTCCTACACCAAATTTCATCAAAATTGGTACAACAGATGGGCCGTGAAAGCGTAGCAGACAGACAGACAGACCCACTTTCGCATCCATACTAATATTATAAATGCGAAAGTGTGTCTGTCTGTCTGCTACGCTTTCACGGCACATCTGTTCAACCAATTTTGATGAAATTTGGTGCAGGGATAGGTTGTATCCCGGGGAAGGACATAGGCTACTTTTTATCCCGGAAAATTAAAGAGTTCCCGCGGGAATCGAAAAACATTAATCCACGCGGACGAAGTCGCGGGCATCATCTAGTTTATAATATTAGTATGGATACCCATAATTTTGTACTCCATACCACACGAGTATATATCCGACACGTACTCTGTGTCCATACTGTTCAAAATATTTGAATCTTTGATTCATATTATGATGTCTACATATCCAAATTGCTACTAAATAATTAATTATATGGACAACACTATCGGAAGATACAAGGACAGGGAAAAACGTATTTATGCTCATTGACTGACTATTCACTTTGCTCGCTGTTAGATGCTCTATCGATTTTAGGCAAACAAAGGTGCCTTTCTATCGGTTCTATGTGAGACACCGATAGAAAGGCACCTTTCGTATGATCACATTTGTAAACCAAGCCAGCAAGGCTCGTCCCTGTGGAGCCGCCCGTTGTGGGTCGCACTATGAAGTACATAACTATATTTAGAGCTGTATACTTCTTGGACATCGTAATTACTCCCATGAGTGTATATAGAAACACACACGGAAGACACTGAATAATAATATTATGTTTTTTTTAAACCGTGCTTTTATACGTCTCTATATATTATGCGAAAGTGGTGTCCGTCTGTCTGTTAGATTAACATAGTCGTATATCTGATTTTGACGAAAGATTGCAGAGATTTCTTGCATCTCCAAATTGATAAAATGTCTAGAAACAAAATAGAGTTCCGACGATATTTAAAAAAAAACTTATATCTTCACGGAAGAAGTCGCTACCATCATCTAGAATACAATAAAAAAATATAATTTCATCCTTTTATTGTGACCATTTGTACATCACCATCACCACAAAGTCACAAATTCAGCGTTTGGAGCGCCGGCTGTGTATAAATACACGAAATGATGAAATGAGCTCTAAACCTATACAGTTAAGGTTCATTTTACTTTGACGTTCGCTTACACTTGGCCTGGTGAGCTCTCACGTCGATCAATCGTATTTGCAATTTTAAAACTCAGAGTAAGCGTACTGATCTCATATCATTCACTCACATCACAAGGTACAGCCCGTCAAAGTTATCTGACCCGGTGGCCAAAATTGGAATGAATTCGCCTGCTTAGTTTGTGTTTTTATTTTATTTTTTGTAGTATACTAGCGACGCTTTCACAGGGTCAGTACGCTTACTCTGAGTTTTTACATTGCAAATTCGATTGGTCGTATTGAGCGTTCGATCATATTTGCGTTAAAGTAAAATGAACCTTAACTGCATAGGTTTAGAGCTAATTTCATCATTTCGTGTATTTATTCACGGCCAGCGCTTTTTGGTGCATTTTACTTTGACGCTAATGTGATCGAACGTTCTAAACGATCAATTGAATTTGCAATGTAAAAAAGATACGCGCCGAATTAAGAACCTCCTCCTTTTTTGGAAGTCGGTTAAAAACTCAGAGTACCGGTACAGGTAAGTTTGTATAATACACGCAAGTATTTTGACAACTTGGTCATCAAGCCTGTCAACCCCTTTCACGAGTGTGACAATAATGCACGCAATAACAATCAGGAACTGTAATTATAGCGGGTATCATTAACATCGTGACCGCAAGGGACCAATACGGTTGGACCGTTTTTGAATAATCCTACCCCATAATATTATGTACGTTCATACAACAACGAATAAGTTCCCATATTATTCTCCAATAAATATAATTTTACTACTTTTTTTATACTCTTCCTGAAATCATACTAATATTATAAATGCGAAAGTGTGTTTGTTTGTTGGTTTGTCCTTCAATCACGCTGCAACAGAGCAACGGATTGACGTGATTTTTTGCATGGGTATAGTTGAGTACCTGGAGAGTGACATAGGCTACTTTTTATCCCGGAAAATTAAGGAGTTCCCGTGGGAATTAAAAAACTTATTCCACGCGGACGAAGTCGCGGGCATCACCTAGTACAGCTAGACAGTATAAGTCTATAAAGGCTCTGAGTTTGTTTACGCATCGGTTATACGAAAGCTTGTTGGTTCACACAAAAGTCTCAAAAGTCTCTGCTGTCCTGCATAATCCAGACAAAGGTTTGTTCTGTAAGATTTTTGATGATCTGATTCAGTAGTCAATAAAATATGTCCATTTAATAAACTAATTCGTCAGCTAGACTCAATATCTTCACGTCGTTTCTGTGGACATTGTAACTATACGTATCTTACTATTCAGTGGAAAATAGGTAATTATTTAAAAAAAAAAAAAAAAAAAAAAAAAAAAATATTATTATATTATAATAATAAAATAATAGTAAAGTAATATTAAAACGATAATAGAATGGTAGTATAGTATGGGTGTATATGATCACGCGACTACAAGCTTACGGAGAAGTTTCCCGTCGTTCCGACCGCTCGCCAAGGGTGGGTATGGCGGTGGAGTAGGAGGGAGTTAGCGCTGTCAACATCTTGTTGTGTTTGCGCGTGGTGCGATACATAAAATTAATATATTGAGCAGGATATTTGCAATAGATCGTTTGAATGCACTGTGTTGTTGGATGCTATCTAATGTGAGGACCCTTAGCGGACCTAGTTTTAGAGCATCCGACGAAATCTTATCTGCCTCTGGTGGATTTATATACATATCATAACTACAACATATTTACACGTATATTACTAAAACAATTATTATCGCAGGTCGGGTCAGGCTGTGGGGCGTAACGGTGTCTCGCTTCAGCGATGCCTCAGCACGGCTGGTTCTGTCTGGATGTCTACCTAGTTGGACGTTCAGATGGGATTGGCTTGTTGTTGAATCAGAGAGCTTGCTTTCTGAGCGCAGTGCAGTTCGAGTATACTTCTACGTTCCGCAAAACGTCTGACTTTACCTTGCGATCTACTTATCTAAATTACGTACGTCGTCCGCAATACTCGAACGATAACTGACCATGGTTGGAAGGACGCTGTTTATTATTGCCGAAGGTTGGATTATGCGTACGTTGCGCCTGATATCTTACTACATTTTGCACTACGCTTGATCAGCCTCGACACTTCATAGTTTCATGGATTCACAACCCATGTTACTTGTAAAAGCATAGCTTCACGACCTATGCTGCGGCACATTGGCTAAAAACCATGTTACGCACAAACGACATTCTATCACCCATGGTGGTTCCGCGTTGTATTTGGTATAACATACTATTATTGAAGGGTGCATCACGCCTGTGGCTCTGTTACGTTGCGACGAACGACCCTGCAGTGCGTCCGGTGTATCCTTGAAACCTATTACAGGTATATGTGGGAGTGCACCACTCTAAAAATGCAATTATCCAGCTATACGCTGACATAAGTGGAACGCACCACTCTAAAGTATGCTCGTACATACGTTGCGCTGGCCTTCGCGATTGATGACCAAGTGGTTAAAGGGGGGGGGGGCTGTTGACTTTTGGTATTCTTAGAGATGTATTAGTCCATGTATTAATGTGCCTCTTGGGATACCGAAGGAGGGAAGAAGCCTACCGTTGGTGGCGGGGAGGAGCCAGCCAGCCATCATTTATTTTTTAGAAATATAAATGATGCCATACAAAGCATCTTCCTTTTCTTTATAAAAGGTTATAAAAGGAAGGTGCTACCACTTGGGTTAGTTCGTAAATATCCCGAAGAGATTTATCTCTTCGCGATCACGTTACTTAATGCCTGTTTTAAGTTAACTGAATTACATCTAAAATCTGTATATAACTTAGTCGTTGGGTTGATTGAATTCGAGGCTTCCGAAACTCTAAAAGATCTTGGTTTGTTATGGACACAGCAATGTTGTGAGGGTCTTACTGCTAGATGTATCACGTGCCATTTTAAAGAAATATTGAATTTTATAAGTAGAGAGAGGTGTAGATGCTTAGGGACCCCGTCAGGTTGGTTACAATATGGTGCCGTGACCAGGATACTTGTTTCAAAGCAAGTATCTCATGGGTCCCGGTTAAAGTAAATAAGATAGGTTAACATAGTCGTAGGCGAAAGCCTACAATATGTTGTCCGTGAAATGGAAAGAGTCAGAGGAAGCTTTCGAGTTCAAGTAGACCTAACGACACAGGAGGATGTGTAGAAGTTGGTATTAAGCAACACAAGAAGAGAGTGTGTAAACGTCTTATGGACGGGGGGTTGTGATATCTATGTAGATGCTTAGGGACCCCGTCAGGTTGGTTACAACATGCACTTTTACCTCAGAATAGGTAATAGTACAGTTGTACCTTTATACTTATTATGAGGAAAATAAGTGAAAATAACCCTTGGCAATCCTTTGTTTGTGCGTGCATCACGGGAATAAAAACTTTTCCAGTTTTGTTACAAAAACTTGACAAATTCGGCCAAATAATAATATCCGATACACTAGCTTGAATTTTACCAAAAAGTTAAGTTAAACTACTACTAAGTACTACTACTAATTCCTACTCTCTCTTCCTCAGCATCTCTTTCTATACTCGTACAAGCAGATGGTAAGAATTAGGCGTTATAATTATTATTAACCGACTTTAAAAATTCTCAATTCGACTATATGTTTTTTAGTATGTACCTATGTTACGCGATCATTCCGCCAATTATGAATCAATTTTGATGATTCTTTTTTGTTTGGTAGATCATACTTCAAAAGTGATATACATTTTATTTAAATTGATTTAGTGTGTTTTGAGAAAATCAACAAAATTTATACATTGGTTATGTTTTTTGCTTTTTATTTTAAGTGTGTACAGGTATAGTTTTGAAGTCGGTTTTTGTTTTAGATGAAAGCGAATAATTATTTTACAGATCCCGATATGTGTACATGGAGCCCTAATCAGGTACCTGAAGCATCGCTTATGAGTCGTTATCCTTCAAAATTACCTCAGAAATGTCGGCCATAAGCTATACGTAGGTATTTTAAGTACCTTTACATTACCCGTTTATGTTCACAAAAGTAAGGTCAGAAGTATTTAGATTTAATGGAATTTTAAAAATTATTTCACACCTATTTAGGAACTATCGCTTGAAATTAAGTGTTCGTTTCCAAACAGGTTTGAGGCACTGGATCTTTTCAGTAGAATATTCTTTCCGAACCGATGGTAGAGTCACAACAGAGTTTTAACATGTCATTTGAACCACAAGTTTTCCTTATGTATTACCTTAGTTGTAATATATTGCCCCGAACCGTTACTGGGATATTCGTTACGTTGGATACCTTTTAAAATACCTAAGTAACGTGGAAAACTAACTTGTATGCGATAAGAAAAATATTCTGTTAATTAAATAGATATATGCAAGGTGTAAGGTAAATGGTATAACATACCGGCGGCTACCAATTTTGACGTTATAAACACTATGATAGAGTCAAAAAGTCAAAATTAATTATCAAAAACTTCCATACAAAATTAATTAGTTAATTAAGGAAAATAAATTTTGGCAACCCTGTGGAGTCCTTTGTTCCTTCTACACCTAAAGTCAAAACTGTACTACAAGCGATAATAATAATTATTATCGTATCGTTATGCAATTTGGCAATTCATTACAATTTTCAAATCATTGAAAGAACAAACTACACAAAATAATTAATTATTGATCAAAACATAAACGAAGTAAGTCGAGAAATTAATCACAGGGAAAGGCGGCTCATAAAGTAAGGATAAGTGACTGACTTCAACTAACGATGTCCGAAACTAGTCGGGCATTTTTTTACAACAATACGTAAGTTCTAGCCGGGCTTTTGCTTTGAGAATTTAATTGCATGCCGAATAATGATTACTTTAGTATCGCAACTGGATTTTATCGCAACGCTCGCGCTGGCTACGAGGCTTAACATACGTCGTATTGTTCGCAGTTCATTGATATTGAATCAGCTGTTTTAAGGGATGCCACCTAAACATTTATGTTAAGATTTTGAAGTCCACATAACTCCCCCAGGATATGAGCTACACGTCTTATGACATTTTTCCAATATATCTATACACCATCTAACATGGGTAGCCGCGGGTATGTTATACTAATTACCTTACACCTTGTATATATATATGGAACACCAGCATGTATGAACGTGTCAAAAAGTATTATTTCTAGTGCATTATGTCCTGGCTTTTTAGGGTTCCGTAGCCAAATTTGGCAAAAACGGAACCCTTATAGATTCGTCATGTCTGTCTGTCTGTCTGTCTGTCTGTCTGTCTGTCCGTCCGTATGTCACAGCCACTTTTTTCCGAAACTATAAGAACTATACTGTTGAAACTTGGTAAGTAGATGTATTCTGTGAACCGCATTAAGATTTTCTTACAAAAATAGAAAAAAAAACAATAAATTTTGGGGGTCCCCATACTTAGAACTGAAACTCAAAAAATTTTTTTTCATCTAACCCACACGTGTGTGGTATCTATGGATAGGTCTTCAAAAATGAGATTGAGGTTTGTAATATCATTTTTCTCTAAACTGAATAGTTTGCGCGAGAGACACTTCCAAAGTGGTAAAATGTGTGTCCCCCCCCCCTGTAACTTCTAAAATAAGAGAATGATAAAACTAAAAAAATATATGATGTACATTACCATGCAAACTTCCACCGAAAATTGGTTTGAACGAGATCTAGTAAGTAGTTTTTTTTTAATACGCCATATAATAAAAATATTTTTAATAATTTAAAACTTACTACAGGTTTGTACGGAACCCTCGGTGCGCGAGTCCGACTCGCACTTGGCCGCTTTTATTTTCAAAGGCCAAATAAAACGCGATATTAAGGTGAAGACACAACGACCTCGCCATAAATTTCCTGCGCGGCCCGCAGTCCCAGTTATATACGACTATAGACTAACGCAGATTTAACTTACACACCCTTATTCTTATCGATATTCTCGATAAATGACATCTAGAAGCGACTTTAAAGATACATTTTCATATAAATAGAGTTAGCATAAGAATACTAATTACCTCATAAATGTTTTTTTTTTTTTAACTAAGAATGGTAACTTTTCTGTATAGTACTGAAAACCTTTAGTTAACCTAATATTCCCCAAAAAAACGTACGCTCTGACAATTTACAGCTGAGTATTTTTAACCGACTTCCAAAAAAGGAGTAGGTTCTGAATTCGGCACATATCTTTTAAAAATACATGTCTTTTCTTTTTACTTTTCTGTACGTGTGGCAAAGGCACCACTATCTATCAAATAATCAACACTAGGGTCAACACAAACACATATTTTAATACAATAATCTGTCTCCATAATACGATAAAATTTTCGGTTTACATAATATTGGTTAAATGAGTATGCAGCACAATAGATAAAATAAGATTTCATAGAACATGAGCACTCCACTTACTAACAGACAAAGTAGCACCTTCGAAGCATTTCACCAATGCTAATCTCTGTCTGCAAAAAACCTTCCTCTAAAACACCTAAACAAGTAGGTAACCCATGCCACATCAAGTAATTTTACTTCCTTGTTTTCCGGTAACTTTCCCACGATAAATTACCAGCTATTACCTTAACGGCGAAAACGTAAGCGTTCAGAAGATTTAGGTCGAATCAATGTGCGATTCTTGCGTAGAAAATATGGAAATTGAAACTTAGGTGCCTATAGTTTTTTTTCACTTCCACAACCAAACAATCCGTACTAATACTATAAATCCGAAAGTGTATCTATCCATTGGTCTTTCTGTCGTAATTTTTACGTGCATACACAGAAATAGTTTAGGTAGGCCTTTTTATCCCGGAAAATTTAAGAGTTCCCACGGGATCTAAGAGAAAATTATATCCACTCGGATAAAGTCGCAGGGATCGTCTAGTTACCAAAGTACGACAGGCACAAAACACGTGCACGCTTTTATACAACATGATTTTTACATACGACTTAAAATAATAATCACGTTTCCCTAAACATTTCATTTATATTTTCACGGCATGATTTTGTAATCCATCGTTCATCATCTAAGGCACGTGAGCTACTGCAAATTTGTGTTCCTGTGTTTGATTAAAAGCTTTGTCAGAAACGTTTTTTTGCCACTGGAACATTCTGCCACCCATAATAAATAAATATATAAATCTCGTGTCACAATGTTTGTCCTCAATGGACTCCTAAACCACTTAACCGATTATAATAAAATTCGCACACCATGTGCAGTTCGATCCAACTTGAGAGATAGGATATTTTAAATCTTAAAAAAACATCAATTCACGCGGACGAAGTCGCGGGCATCATCTAGTAATAAATATAATTGTAGCAAATACTTTCCGTTATGTAGTTGGCCGGCCCCGGCATAGAGGAAATCTACGATCAAAATAAAGTTTCTAGTTGTATATTTTAGTCAGTTTAGTTTTTCTCTTTTTACCGCACTACATATCTATACTAATATTATAAAGAGGAAAGATTTGTTTGTTTGTTTGTATGTTTGTTTGTTTGTAATGGATAAAATTAAAAACTATTCAACCTATTTTTAAAATTCTTTCACCTATATAGAAAGCTACATTATCAGCGAGTAACATATAGGCTACATTTTATTTGGAAAAATTAGAGATCCTTACGAACATTGCAATAATGTCAAAGAGATCATTCACGGCCCATACAAAATACCAAAATGTGAAAGTGCCGGCCAAAAAAAAATATGTAATTCCTTCGATAGATCTTATTATTATTAACATATTTTATTATTACAGCCAAGCTGTAAGATCGCTACCAGCAAAGATATTGTAGTTTGAAAATCTTGTCCACCATAATTTTAACACATAGCCAGTCCGTCCACAGGTCACAAAGCAAGGTTTCTTCGCAGAATGAGAAAGGCCACAGTACAACACGCCGATCATTAGCGGATTGGCAGAATTGGCACACATTTGAGAACACTATGGAAAACGTTCAGACATACAAGTTTCCTCACGATGGTTTCCTTTGTTGTTATAGAAAAACATATTTAATAGCTTCAAATGCGTATAATATCACCGAAAGTTGCGTGCCGAGATTCAAACCCTGCATCCTCTTGGTAGAAAGCCGAAATCTTCACCGCTTTACGTACTGTTAGTCCCAAGCACTCGGTGGTTATAAAGGAAACAACACGAGTACTCGAGAGGAATTAACGGAGAAAATTTTAATATTCTCACAAAATAAATAAAATTAACTACATAAATCACTTGTCGCGACTCGTGGAGCTCTCCAAAAGGTCTTTTGGCGATATTTTTGGTTCAGGGTCTTAGCTTTTATTGCTGTCCAGTCCGGCAGGCAGAAACCAGGTCCGTAGTTTGATAGCAATTAGGCTAATTACCAGAACGACTAGAGATTCAGAATTAATTAGCTGCTTTTATACAATTACTGATTAACACATTATTGTCTCGCGTCAATCTCGAATAGTGGGTCAAAATGTTACATGAATGGTCAGCAATATACGCCTAGTAGCTAGGGATGCAACAGTACGTATTACAAAGTTGGAAAGTATACCGAACATAGTAATAGAGGACGTTAACCGCAGTCGCATTTTCAGTACGCTTTACTTAATTACAGCTCTGTAAACAGCTAAGGCGAGGCAAGGCGTTAAGGGTTGGCAATAGGCCAAGAGATGGAAGTGCATTTTGATAAGTCAAATAGGCAACATAACGGGATGATCACAAAAATGCACATTATCTTGCTTGTAGCTGACGTTTTTGCATTTTTTTATTATTATTATTATTATTATTCTATTTGTTTAATAATCTTTTGTAAATCGGTAAACATCATAACGTAAGTGGGCTAGAATTATATTAGTTATATAACATTTTTTAACATTCTTGATTAATAAGGTATTTTTGTAACATTTTTATGAATAAACAAATTATTTTTAAAATATTTAATAAACTCGTAGATAACGTAATGGACAGTAGATTGCTTCCACTACATTTTTGATAAAACTTGAGAGCATGTGAGACAGTCAGTTTAAGTCCTTTTACATGTCTACTGTCTCTTCGACTATTGCCCCAGGGCAATCAAGTGCACATGATGGTAGCATTTCAGACTTTCCAAGCGCTTTGCGAGATGCATGCCTTTCGACCTTTAGCACTTAAATAGCTAAAAGCGTTGTGCAATTAAGTAAAACGAGAAGGCGACTTTCATAATGTGTGCGCTAAGCTTTACAAGAAATATGTGCGCGATTTCAACGCTGAAAACTTCAGCAGTCCAGTTTTAAAGTTAAATAGTGATATTTTATATTATGGTCTAAGGAGCAGTAACTGTATTGACTTTATTTCTGCAGTGAGCTTATTTTATTTGTTAAAGAAAATTGACACTGAACTACTTCCTCTGGGCTAAATCTTATCTTACTAATATTATAAATGCGAAAATTTGGATGGATGGATGGATGTATGGATGTTTGTTACTCAATCACGCCCCAACGGCTGAACGGATCTGGCTGAAATTTGGCACAGGGATAGATTATAGTCTGGAATAGCACATAGGCTACTTTTTATCCCGGAAAATTCAAGAGTTCCCGCGGGAACCAAAAAACCTCAAACCACGCAGACGAAGTCGCGGGCATTAGCTAGTCCATACTAATACTATAAATGCGAAAGTGTGTCTGTCTATCTGCTACGCTTTCACGGCCCATCTGCTCAACCGATTTAGATGAAATTTGGTACAGGGATAGGTTGTATCCCGGAAAATTCAAAGGTTCCCGCGGGAATCAAAAAAATGTATTTGTTCAAACGATTTTAATGAAATTTGGTACAGGGGTAGGTTGTATCCCGGGGAAGGACAAAGGCTACTTTTTATCCCGGAAAATTCAAGAGTTCCCGCGGCAATCGAAAAAAATTGGTCCACTCGGACGAAGTCGCGCGAATCATCTAGTAATAAATAATTTGAGGCTTAAATGTTATGGCTGCCAAAATAGAACAGTTTGGAATCTGCCATTTTTTATGGATGTACATATAATGTACATGACCAGGAAAATAAACACCCTGCTTACAAGCAATAAGTAATCCATACTATTATATTACAAAAGGGAAAGTCAAAATGTCTGTCAAAGTGTGTGTCTGTCGGTCTGCTATAGTATTGCCCAAATGTAAGAACAAGACGAGACTGAGCCAGTTTTGGTCTTGCGTACACCTGGTCTTGGTCTTGGTCTTGCGCTCCCAGTCTTGGTCTTGGTCTTGGTCTTGCAGCAAGAGTCTCGCAAGTCTCGCAATTACCTATTAGCCTATCGCTACTTATTAAACGTTACTTTAGATCTTAGAAGAACGTAATAGAGTAAGTACATTTTGAGCTTGTATTAACATAGCCATAGTAAAGACCAACCAAATTAATAAATGGCTAAACATTTATTGAGAAATTCGAAAAATCAACTGACACCGGGTAGGGTTTGAAATTGAAGTTATCATTATTTAATTACAATATTCCTTGCGAGATCAACATAATGTATTCGTGTACATTCTGAGCACCCGGAAACTTATTTTATTCTTTGGAACATGTACTCTGTGGCAGCAATCGAACAGTGTCCAATGTTGTGCGTGCGGCGCGGCAGCGACGATTGTATGTGATATCAATAGAAGCTGCTGGCGCGTGTATCTTGACCCTGTACTTCCGAATAGCTGCACAATTTCTTTGACAAGTCAGTATCCGACCTTTGATGATGCCGACAACAAGACGCCGTGCTCTATCAAAGTGCCGTTGAGCAAAACTAAAGATGCACTTTTATTCTTTTGGATATTTTCATTCGCTATATATATTATGTTTATGGTATTGTTAATAATGCATATAAGTCAATTTTCCAAAATTTTAAATATATTTTTTTGCGTCTCATAGAGTTCCTAAGCATATACCCGATCCTTATACTCCCTGAAACGACACTCAGGCCTAACTGCAAGACGCAAAAGTCTCGCAGGCTTAGTCTTGTTCTTGCTCAAATCTTGCACGGTCAGTCTTGGTCTTGGGTCTTGCTAAATTTAGGCGGTCTTGGTCTTGCAAAATTGCAAGAACAAGACCAAGACTGCAAGACCAAGACCGATTTTGGGCAACACTAGTCTGCTACGCTTTCACGGACTACTTGTTCAACCGATTATGATGAAATTTGGTACAGGGTTAGGTTGTATCCCGGGAAAGGACATTAAGGAAAATTAAGGAGTTCCCGCAGGAATCGAAAAACTTAGTCCACGCGGACGAAGTCGCGGGCATCATCTAGTAGTCATATAAAAAAATTTGTTTAATTTTTTCAGAACTTGACTTGGTATTTTATTTATCTGGTTAGGCTATATTTTAAAGTACGTACCGAGATTTAATATGCCAAAATTAAAATTAATTACGATGAAAACCTTTGGCCAGCTAATTTGATTGGCAACATTTGATATAAGGCTCAGCAGCAATATGGTCCCAGATCCCAGAGCCTTACTTATTTTCTTTTTACTCAGAAAATAAGTAAGGTCTGGCGGCTCTGAGATCTTGCTCTATAAAGTCAATAACCGCAATTATAATATATTTCCAGTCTACTGTACCAGCAGTAAAAAGATCTTGAACGACGAAAGTCTGTAAAAATCGATCGTAATCTCTTAAGTGCGTATTTGAATTCTAGACTTTAAAGTAATTAGATTTGTTATTGGAAACTAGATGATGCTCGCAACTTTGTACACGTGGATTTGGGGTTTGATTTGATTTTACTCCCACCACTACAGCCCATTTCCGTCCCAAACTGGGCACAGGCTTCCACTCTCATAGGAGAGAGGGAATTAGAGCTTAGACCCACCACGCTGCTCCAATGCGGGTTGAGTGGCTTTGACGACTATTATCAAGTTATTGATAATAACCGGGACCGACGAATTAACGTGCTCTCCGCACGCACGGGGGTTAAACACCGACAACTTCCTAACTCCGGGCTAGTGAGAGTTTCTAGGCAGATTTTACTCGGGGCTGGAGAAATCGGAGAACCCCCAATTTACACCAATTGTTGTGCTCGGATTGCCATATATTATCAAGCTGAACCCTTGTGGCGGCATGCCATACCGGGAGGAAGCGGTGACGTGCGATCACTGATGTTCGTTACATCGTATCGGAATGCGCTATTTGTAAATTGTATGTTTATACGTATTTAATACTCAAATCTATACTACTTAGGGCCGATTTCTACAACTCCAGTCTCATAATTATATGTTTTGACAGATGCTGTATAGAAATTCTATCAAAATTTAAAATTTTATCGTAGGCCAAACATTATTTGGAGTAGGAGAAATGAGCCCCTAATTTACACCATCGTTGTGCTCGGATGCTGCGATTACATGACTGCAAATCACAACAAGCGATTGCCATTTATCAAGCTGACAACGCTTGTGGCGGCATGCCATACCGGAGGAAGCGGTGACGTGCGATCACTCATGTTCGTTTAAACATCGTATCGGAATGCGCTATTTGTGAATTGTAAACATGCTTGTTTTACTAAAGAGTATAGCGTATTCGATACTCAAATCCATACCTACTACTTACGGCCGGTTTCTGAATTGAGAATTTTATGTTGAGTCTGTCTCAAAGACTACTTATGGACTAATTAAGCAAATTTTTGTTTCTGAATTGATATTGCACCGGTTTCTGAATTAAGCATTCAAGCAAAAACAGCAAGCTCGAACTCTCAAACCTTACACAATATCAATTCAGAAACAAAAATTTGCTATATTAGTCCTTATGTAGTCTTTGAGACAGACTCAACATGAAATTCTCAATTCAGAAACCGGCCGTTAGAGTCGATTTCTACAACTCCGAGTAACGTCTAACCTACGAATAAAGATGTTTTGACAGATGCTGTATACGAATACCATCAAAATTTCATCGTAGGCTAAACATTATTTGGAGCTGGAGAAATCAGCCTCTTGATAACCCAATTTTTGTGCTCGGATGCAGCGATTACATGACTGCAAATCACAACAAGCGATTGTCATTTATCAAGCTGACAACGCTTGTGGCGGCATGCCATACCGGAGGAAGCGGTGACGTGCGATCACTCATGTTCGTTACATCGTATCGGAATGCGCTATTTGGGAATTGTAATCATGCTTGTTTTACTAAAGAGTATAGCGTATTCAATACTCAAATCTATACCTACTACTTACGGCCGGTTTCTGAATTGAGAATTTCATGTTGAGTCTGTCTCAAAGACTACTAATGGACTAATTAAGCAAATTTTTGTTTCTGAATTGATATTGCACCGGTTTCTGAATTAAGCATTCAAGCAAAAACAGCATGCTCGAACTCTCAAACCTTACACAATATCAATTCAGAAACAAAAATTTGCTATATTAGTCCATAAGTAGTCTTTGAGACAGACTCAACATGAAATTCTCAATTCAGAAACCGGCCGTTAGAGTCGATTTCTACAACTCCGAGTAACGTTTAACCTACGAATAAAGATGTTTTGCAAGATGCTGTATACGAATACCATCAAAATTTAATCGTAGGCTAAACATTATTTGGAGCTGGAGAAATCAGCCTCTTAATAACCCCATTTTTGTGCTTGGAGGTAGTGGTGACGTGCGATCACTCATGTTCGATACATCGTATCGGAAGGCGCTATTTGTGAATTGTAATCATGCTTGTTATACTAGAGAGTTATATATAGTGGGTAGGTATAAATGCGAGAGTGTGAACCTAGTTTTACTTAGAAAGCAACTCTGCAATTTGTTTACCTCTTCTCAGTAATTTACACTGTATTTGATATTGCTTGACAAATAAAAATGCTGTACACAGACCTTTCCCAGAGCGTCAGTCAAACCGCGGTTTAAGCCTCCCAGTTATTTCCCGCCAACCTTTTTATAATGGTCGAGCCCCACTACAGAGGCGCGGCACAGCACATAATATTTGCCTCTATGTGCCTCTAAGTGTTTGACGACCTCTGTGGCGCAGTATGTAGCGCTGTTGTCTTAACGTGCGGAGGTCCCGGGTTCGATCCCCGGCCGGATCCATTTGGGAATTTATAATTTCTGAATTTTCCCTGGTGTGGCCTGGTGGGAGGTATCGGCCGTGGCTAGTTACCACCCTACCGGCAAAGACGTGCCGCCAAGCGATTTAGCGTTCCGTTACGATGCCGTATAGAAACCGAATAGGGGTATGGGTTTAATATAACTGCCATGCCCCTAACAGGTTAGCCCGCTACCATCTTTGACTGCATCATCACTTACCATCAAGTGAGATCGCAGTCAAGGGCTAACTTGTAGTAGATTTTAAAAAAAACTTTGTGTGAGGTTGTATGAAGCTAGGCCCACTTAAGCAACTCGGCACGGAGATGCACTGCGCGACGCGGCCCCGTACAAACTCATAGAAATAGGTAATATTTGCCGCTACGTGATGCACCGCTCCATGCATATCAAGTGGGGCTAGACCTTAATATCGTCTGAACTACGGATAGATTTTAGACTCTTAATACTTATCCGATCAATCGATAGAATCAATATCGTGTCACTTGTTATACAATTCAGCACAGACTATGCAGTCCCATACGTATTGAACCTATGAAAGCGATTACAGGCGGACATCTGTTATGCGATTTGATGCATGAATAGTTTTCATATCTCGGTTAGCGAGACACCACCGCTTACGTCAAGAATACGAGCAATTGTGTAGATTCACGTCACATTATTTGTAAGAGTTGGGGCGATAAAACGCGGGGGCCTGATCTGGTAAATCGTATGCGAAAAAACCGGCCAAGTGCGAGTCGGACTCGCGCACCGAGGGTTCCGTACAAACATTAAATATAAGTTTTATATTAAATAGATTTTGAGTTGATTGAATGAAAGGTAAATTGCGGTTTACGATTTATGACGTATTAAAAAAAATCTACTTACTAGATCTCGTTCAAACCAATTTTCGGTGGAAGTTTGCATGGTAATGTACATCATATATTTTTTTTAGTTTTATCATTCTCTTATTTTAGAAGTTACAGGGGGGGGGGACACACATTTTACCACTTTGGAAGTGTCTCTCGCGCAAACTATTCAGTTTAGAAAAAAATGATATTACAAACCTCAATATCATTTTTGAAGACCTATCCCCACACCCCACACATATGGGTTAGATGAAAAAAAAATTTTTGAGTTTCAGTTCTAAGTATGGGGAACCCCCAAAATTTATTGTTTTTTTCTATTTTTGTAAGAAAATCTTAATGCGGTTCACAGAATACATCTACTTACCAAGTTTCAACAGTATAGTTCTTATAGTTTCGGAAAAAAGTGACTGTGACATACGGACGGACAGACAGACAGACAGACAGACAGACAGACAGACAGACATGACGAATCTATAAGAGTTCCGTTTTTGCCAAATTTGGCTACGGAACCCTAAAAATAACGTTAATCTCTGTCCCTCCCTATCTAATGTAGGTGGAGAGAGACACAGTTCCAAGAAAGTCGCAGTAGCTTAGCGGGAAAAGAGCCGCGTCGTAAAAGAATTCAATAAGATTCGCAAGAAAGCGCGGGTTCGAATTACACTCACGAAATTCCATCTTTTTATATAGAATAGCAAAAGTTTAGCACGCGTGCGAGATGAATGCAGTGTAAATGTATGTGTCACCATACATTAGCTCTGCATTCAACTCGGACGCGAACTATAACTATGTCTTCACAGGGTGTCCAACGACATCACACGGCTCATTTATGCCCGCTGCATCCTATTGTCCCTTTCTAGGATGCTGCCAAACTGATCCTTGTGAAAGTTATATCAAAATCAGCTTAAGCGTGGTTGCTCCCAAGTTAATAACTCATCCAAAGTACCTGAATATTTTATACACTACAAAAAGCTACGTATTACTTACTTTAAATATTTAAATTTTCTAAAAAAAAACGTAAAACAATATTATATTTTAAGGGCCGATTCCTCCAAAACCGAGTATAATTTAACCAACGAATAAATGCTACTAAATTTATTTGAATTTGAAATTTTGATATAATTCCTATTTAAGTAATACCTAAGAAATGTTACCAAAATTTCGGTACTCGGAGTTGAAAAATCGGACTTAAGAATAATAGTCCTTTTCTAATCCTGAGGGTTAAATTGTTCAGGTTAACCTAAGGCTTTTCAGGTGTAATTTTTACCAATCTTATAAGATTAAAAAAAATGTAATCTTCAGTTTGATGCGCCTAGATCATTCTAGAGCTGATTAACTAAATAATTGGAAAAATTGGATTTATTATTTCAAATTCAAATTACATTTATCTTACAAGGGAAAACTTAAGAGACTTCTTAGTAGTAGATTGTGTATTGAAACCTAAACTAAGGAGTTATTTAAGTAGTGACTAAGCGACGCTGGGTAAGTATGGTGGTAAGTAAGTAATAGATTTTGTATTGAAATCTAAAGAGTGCATTAACTTAAGTAATGACTAAGCGACTCTAAGTGCCGCAGTTACTGTTTAGTTAGAAAATAAAACATAGTAATCTAACGATTGGAATTCCAAGCTTTTGCTTCTTCATAATACATTTCCACACAATGATCTCTCGTTCGCGATATATCAAAGTCCAAACGAACAGTTCAATAGTACATCGGATTGCTGGAATATAGGTCAGGCATGAATGCGCAGTTATACTTGCACTTATAGAAATCGTTTTAGAGAAGTCGTTTAAGCAATACCTTTGGTAATACTTGCCTTTAACTCGAAACTAAATAAGAGTTGCCCTGCCCTAGTTAGAGTTATTCGAGTAAAATTCAAAGCTAACCTTACCTAAATTACTACATAAGTTTTTTTTTATTTTTTTTATCCACTACAAGTTAGCCCTTGACTGCGATCTCACCTGATGGTAAGTGATGATGCAGTCTAAGATGGTAGCGGGCTAACCTGTTAGGGGCATGGCTGTTACATTAAACCCATACCCCTATTCGGTTTCTACACGGCATCGTACCGGAACGCTCAATCGCTTGGCGGCACGTCTTTGCCGGTAGGGTGGTAACTAGCCACGGCCGAAGCCTCCCACCAGGCCAGACCAGGGAAAATTCAGAAACTATAAATTCCCAAATTGACCCTGCCGGGGATCGAACCCGGGACCTCCGCACGTAAAGGCAACAGCGCTACACATTGCGCCACGGAGGTCGTCAAAGTCAAAGTACGAGTAGTATGACCGATTTGTACTTATGCAACCATTTATCGCTATACTTCACCCATATTAATTAAAAGGTAACAAAAAAAAATACGCGCCGAATTGAGAACCTCCTCCTTTTTTGGAAGTCGGTTAATAAAATAAACAAATCACACTCAGTGCCAAGGACACACTTACGGGTTGTATAGGGGGCCTCAGCAGTGGCGTGCAGTTCATAGAGGCATAAAAGCACTGCTTACCCAAATATAAATAAGTCAATGCTCATTTTTCATCATGACAGTCAGTAAATAGATATTCTGACTAACTAATGCCTACCCTAGCTTCAAACCCTGTGCACGCGACTGGGCCTCAGCATTAACAGCGAGCTAAGAATGAACAAGCACTAAGGCCGCCTTTCAACAACATCATCATCAGCCGTTGTGCATCCACTGTTGGACATAGGCCTCTTTCAAGGCTGCCTTTACATCCCAACTATTGAAATAAATGATGTAAAAAAAGAAAGCTTTGCTTTTATGGATAAAAAAAAAGTTTTTATTCACCCCGTTGAGTCCGAGGTTAACTTATCGAGGAATAAAAATTAAAAATTTTGGTTACTATTTAAAAGATACTTATAGACTTTTACAAAAGATGTAAGTAAGTATTTAAGTAAAACGATCCTCAACAATAAAGTAAACCTAATATATTGAAGGCACGGTGAACTTCAATCATCGTAATTACACTTTCGCATAAAATCATGTTATTTACTTTTAAAATAATAATGAAGCACTCCAGTGTATGAAAATTTTAAAGCTCATAAAAACTGAAATAAAAAACTTAAAAAATCATAAACTGAAAATGCCTCATCCCTCTAGAAGGACGTAAGTCTGCCATAGACTAGAAGATGTTCGTAATTTCGTAGCGATTTGTTTTCACATATAGACTAGCGTCTAGAAGCAATCAAACTTGCTAGTTGCTGGCAAGTAGTAATGCAGCCTAAGCGCACATGCCTAGAAGATGCCTATCACTATTGATTTGAAGATACCCATATCAAAAACCGAGATTGAAAAAAGAAGACGTAACGGTATTCCATATCCTAGCAGTTACTAACGTTTTTAAATATGAGTTATGGTCTAGCCCCAGAACGTGTAGTTATCAAACCCATCCAATAGGCGCTCCTATTGGTGGGTTTCATACACATCGGTAGCTTAGCAATGTAGCACATCTCTGGTGGAAAGGCGGCCTTTTTCTTCCAATTATGAGCGTGTAAAACTGCAAGAAGGGAGCCTTGCCTGTTAGGAGGCCGTGGCTAGTTACGACCCTGCCGGCAAAAACGTGCCGCCAAGCGATTTAGCGTTCCGGTACGATGCCGTGTAGAAACCGAATAGGGGTATGGGTTTAATATAACTGCCAAGCCCCTAACAGGTTAGCCCGCTACCATCTTAGACTGCATCATCACTTACCATCAGGTGAGATCGGGCTAACTTTTAGTGGATAAAAAAAAAGTATTGTAACTAAGAAAAGTTAGTACCTATCTGGACATTGTAAGAATGGACGACACTGGGCACTATATAGCATACTAGACATTCTAGGAGACATTGTCAGCCCAGACGCTCGGACCCTACCAGCGGATCGAATGAACCTACGACCATTAAAAATTTATTTGAGCTCAACATTTATAAACTCATTAAAGCATTATTATATTATTATCTCATCCTTGAAAGAATTTTCAAATTTTCAGCTCCGTAACCATGTTAAAAAGTTAAATGTTATATTATCAAAGGAAATGTCACAGGATTTGCGGGACAATATAAAAGCCGAGCTTGTTGCCGTTGACGTATTGTTTTCCAAGTTTTTCTTTTTCAAACACACGTCAAATTGAACTTTATCACCGCCACTTAAAGTTTAGCATCGTTTGTCGGAAATAATGTTTTCAAAACTCTAATGAAATATTGTTAAATTACAAATTTAAAAAACCCCCGACTAGAAAAAAGCTGATGACCTTCAGACGGATGAACAGATTTTCATGAAACATGGCTAAGAACACTCGGGATAAAATTATCTATGACACAAAAAAATACACAGATACACAGATACACAGACAGACACGTTAAACTTATAACACCCCTCTCTTTTTGCGTCGGGGGTTAAAAACATCAGCTCCTGCCTTTGACTATAGGTACTAATTGGTGCGTTGGTGCTAAAGAAATTACAGTGTGTATTTTCGGTTTAAAATAAGTGTTATATGCAACGAGATTTTGAGATTAAGTTTGTGCAATTTATATGGATAATTTTTTACTGAAATGAAACCATTTTTGAAAAACGTTGGCATTATCATTAATTAGAGACGATCTGAAAATAAAAACTACGTAGGTATTATATTATCAACACTGTACTTCAACGGATGATCCTCAAAGAACGGTGCGTTTGACGGAGAGAAAATTTAAATATATTTTTAACCGACTTTCAAAAAAGGAGGAGGTTCTCAATTCGGCGCGTATCTTTTTTTTTATTTTTAATGTATGTCGGTGCATATCTCCGTTGTTTTTAAACCGATTTGAACAATGTTTTTTTCATTAGTTAGAGGAAGCTCACAAGGTGGTCCCATAAAAAATTCTGACTCCAAATCCTCAATCCTGATGCTGTAGGTGTACCGAACTATATGAAATCATCATAACTACTGCGTTAGGAAATTTTGATGGTGAATTCATATAGTAGGTATCAAGTCACGTGTATACGATACAACTTTGAGTCCCAAATCCTCAACCCTGATGCTGCAGGGTACAGAACTCCTTAAAAATAGCGATTTAGGATTTTTTTATGGTGAATTCATATTGTAGGTGTCAAGCAACGACTTAATACTTAAACCCAAGTCCCAACTCCTCAACTCTGATGCTGCAGGGTACTGGATTGAGAGTAGGTACACTAAAAAGTTAAAAATAAAAATTCTTTCAAAAAACCGACTTCCAAAGTCGGTTTTTTGAAAGAATTTTTATTTCAAAAAGTATTACAAAGATAGGCAAAGTTGACGCGTCAGGCTCGCCCGACTTCAACATAGTGTGTAGAAATCAAAATTATTTTTTACTTTACAGTGGCTTTAGAGGCCGGTTTTTTTAAAAGAATTTTTATTAACGACTAGCTGATGCCCGCGACTTCGTCCGCGTGGTTTAAGTTTTTTGTTATTCCCGCGGGAACTCCTTAATTTTCCGGGATAAAAAGTAGCCTATGTCACTCTCCAGGTCCTCAACTATACCCATGCCAAAAATCACGTCAATCCGTTGCTCCGTTGCGGCGTGATTGAAGGACAAACCAACAAACCAACAAACCAACAAACAAAGTGACTTTCGCATTTATAATATTAGTATAGTATGATAAGACTGCATGTGTTTATTAAGTGCAGGGCTGGGACAAATCAAGAGGAAATCCGCGTGAGGAAAGCTCTAAAATTGTTCTCTAAAAATCTCTTTACCAAAAATCCTAGGCGGAAATTCCGCTTCGATTATGCACCTTTGGTATTAGAGTCACGGTTGTGGTCACGCTTAGTAAAACTTGCCTAAATGCCTCTTCAATAGCGCAGTATCACGGGCGGGAGGAAAACGGCGCGGTATTTTATCCCAGAAAGGGGCATTTTCCTAACAGTTGTATGAGACACATTTAAGCTTCTGCTTAACGTCATTCAGACGACGAAAAATCAAGCGGAAATAACTCCCGTAATTCTTTACAGACGTAATTTCCGCTTGATTTGTACGACGTGTAAGTCTAAAGTCGTCCATTGATGGATAAAAATCACTCTCACAAGAAAATGCGCGTCTGCACCACCTCTTGTAATAAATTACTCTATCACATTTATTTCAGACATCTCTAGGAGATTCGAATTATATAAAACTTCGCAGACAGTTATAAAGTTTGCCGAAGTTTTTATACGTCCGGTACAGGCGACAACGGACTTTTAAGTGATAATTTTAAAGTGATATTACTTTCTTAATTCATTTTTGTTTGATAAGTCATTTATTTAAGTTGGACTTATTCAAACTTTTACTACAAGCCAAGGGTCCTTATGATTTCGTTCTGTCTTCAATCTATACTTATAAATGCCAAAGTTTGGATAGATGGCTGAATAGACGAATGTATGTATGTTTTAACTCAATCACGCCAGAACGGCTGAGCAGATCTGGATGAAATTTGGTACAGGGATAGATTATAGTCTGGAATAGCGCATAGGCTACTTTTTATCCCGGAAAATTAAAGAGTTCCCGCGCGACCAAAAAACCTCAATACACGCGGACGAAGTCGCGGGCATCAGCTATAATTACTAAATTAATGACTATGGAATGCTACCTTTTGCGTATATACGTACGTGATCAGTTTAATTTACTAAAAAATAAATAAGTTACAATGTCAAATACACTTTTTCCGTTCAATGAAAACTGCCCAAAGCAAAACGGATAACCCGAAACAGCAAACAGCTAGTCATACTTATATTATAAATGCGAAAGATGCGAGTGATGTTTGTTTGTTGGTTTGTTGGTTTGTCCTTCAATCACGCCGTAACGGAGCAACGGATTGACGTTATTTTTGGCATGGTTATAGTTGAGGACCTGGAGAGTGACATAGGCTACTTTTTATCCCGGAATTATTATTTTATTTATTAAATTAAGGAGTTCCCGCGGGAATCAAAAAAACTTAAACCACGCGGACGGAGTCGCGGGCATCAGTTAGTTTCCCATAAAACAAAATCTAATGTTCATTTGCATGGAAAACTCCAACCAAAAATTCTCTTTTCAGAATATCTTAAATACCCAATCATATTTAATTTTCCACCAAAACGTTCGAGACTCATAAATCGGTCCGCCAATTGATACACGGACGGAAGAACGGCTGTTTATACCGAAGCGTCGGTTGCCCATGAAATTGAATATGTCCACTGAATTGTATGTGCGTATAATACAACGTGAGCTTACATTTAGATTTAGATATAGAGCAAATGGAAGCGTTTATAACAATTTTTGTAAGTGTATATTAGAAAACTAGATGATTCCCGCGACTTCGTCCGCGTGGACCAAGTTCTTTCGATTCCCGCGGGAACTCTTGAATTTTCCGGGATAAAAAGTAGCCTATGTCCTTGCCCGGGATACAACCTACCCCTGTACCAAATTTCATTAAAATCGGTTGAACAGATGGGCCGTGAAAGCGTAGCAAACAGACAGACAGACACACTTTCGCATTTATAATATTAGTATGGATCTTATCCAATAAATGCAATAGTTGTTAAGTCGTATTGAATCCATTGCGAAGCTCCTCCTTTTAATCTTTCATTATGGGACTCATCGCAACGTTCGTTCGTTTTACATTTTGCTATTTAAGTCCCCAACTAAAATGTCGCTTCACAAGCTTTGCTCCTAAATTTAAGTGTATGTATGTGACTTAAATATAACTTACAAGATGATGCCCGCGCTTCGTCCGCGTGGATTGATGTTCTTGATTCCCACGGGAACTTTTCAATTTTACGGGATAAAAGTAGCCTATGTCCTTCCCTGGGGTGTAACCTATCACTGTACCAAATTTCATCAAAATCGGTTGAGTAGTTGGGCCGTGGAAGCGTAGCAGACAGACAGACAGACAGACAGACAGACGGACAGACAGACACACTTTCGCATTTATAAAAATATATAGTATGGATATGGATAGTATGGATAGTGTGGATTTTAGGAATATATTTACACTTCAATGAAACAACGTTTGGGGCAAATCTTCAAAACTTTTCTTATTAAGCCTTTGTTGGATTTAACACCGCATCGGTCAATTTCACATGCACAAAGAGAACTTTACAATGACTGATCTTGGCTAGTTGTTTTAAATTGCAGAATCTTAGAGCCCGGGATGATTTCCCACGGGGAAACAGGAACTTCTCGCATGTGAAATAGTGAAGAACTGTTAGGTATCTAATAAAACCCATCCCTGAAAGCCCAGCCGAAACATTTTTTTTCTCCTAACAAGCATTGTTGTGGACTATACAGCGATGATACCTGATGATGTCAGCTACGCTTTCACGGTTCATCTTCTCAACCAAGCGACATTTCCACCGTTCTTCAAGCGTCGACATTTCAAGCGAAATACGCTACTTTTCGTCCCGGAAAATCGAAGAATTCCCGTGGGAATCGAAAACCATAATCCACGCGGACGCGCCCCCAAGACATGACGAGGATGCTTGCATCACCTAGTAGGTACAAAATAAATATTCGATTTAACTCTTCTTTATAATATTTGAGGCCCTTCCAGATAGTTTCTATACATCCTTAATGTTTTTTGGGATAAAGCGATTTTGGGTTAAAGCATGTGCCGTTTCGCATTCATCATCTTCCTTGTTTACTATTTATAGAAGGACCTAATATCTCTAAGCGATATAGCATTTTCAGCCCAAAGAACTTGGAATTACGGTACAATTTGCGTTATCAAAGTCCCGAATTACGTTTGTGTTTACCAAACCGTAAATTAATTTTCACCTAAATAGTGTTTCTAGAGTGTTCGCGAATTTGCTGGAAAATATTAGTGACATTTAACGATGGTTTTCCCAACTGAGCTGGTGGATGTCCAAAATTTATCATGGATAGTTTTCACACTAATTTATGCAGTTACACTACGTTCACAAAACTTTAATCCATTCATTAATAATTGTGATAAATTAACATACTCCGGTACCATAGTTTTTTTTTCTGGGTTAATTATTAACTATTACGTAACTATAATTTTGCGTCTGTCTGTTTATGACGTTTCAAAGCCATTTTAAAAATCAACTAAAAACGTAGCAAAAATTTAAGAGCTGTTACCGCTATACAGAATTTGTGTTTGTCTTTGTTAATAAAAATATCGTTAATAGTGTAGTTATATTTTTTACTAGATAATTTTGTCATAAAATATATATTTGATGAGTTCATCATCATCAGTATCATAAATCTCATACCGACTAAATTAGATTTCATATCTCTTCTTACCATGCCAAGTCGCAGTCAAGTGTTAACATAAAGCAGTATTTTAAAAAAAACCGGCCAAGTGCGAGTCGGTCTCGCGCACCGAGGGTTCCGTACTCAAGAAGTAGGTATAATTACCTTTGTTAATGAACCGCAAAACTAACTTTGTTTGTAGAGGTTTACTGTTAATATCAAAAAATTACGTTTGTTGTATGGGAGCCCCCCTTTAATATTTACTTTATTGATATTTAATTATTTATTTTGAAAGGTAATATACAAGTTAATATTCTGTGAAAATTTGAACCGTCTACCTGTTACCGTTTTTAATATTGAGCAAAAAAATACGAAAAAAACACGTTTATTGTGTGGGGACCCCCCTTAATATATATATATTTTTAAATTTTTGTATTTGTTGTTATAGCGGTAACGGAAATACATCATTTGTGAAAATTTCAGCTTTCTAGCTATCACGGTCTATGAGATACAGCCTGGAGACAGACAGACAGACAGACAGACAGACAGACAGACAGACAGCGGAGTCTTAGTAATAGGGTCCCGTTTTTACCCTTTGGGTACGGAACCCTAAAAAGAAATACGAAAATGTATAACATAATATTTCACGCGTTTAATTTTAACCCGATACCTTTAGAGCCCATAAAGATCAAGTTCAAATAATAATTTACCGAAAACCGATAACCAATTTCAATAAATTCATCCCAAAAATCCGGTCTTTGGCACATAGCGGGATACGGGACGAAACATTCTATATGTAAGTACGCTTATTTATAGAGTCGGGGGTGTGTAAGATCGAATGAGAGAAGGTTTTTTTAAGATTACTTTTAAGGTACTCCGAAAATTCCGAAAATTTGGTACAGATTATTTTATGTTGCTTTTACTTGAAATCTACAATTATTTTAAACTAGAAAATTTCTGAATTGGCTCTAGTAGATTCAATTATAACGCTGAAACATAGAAATAGATGTCATAACGACACGTAATAGGCATGATGACTGATTTTGAAAAATGGTCAGATTATTTTCGGAAGTATCTACTATTTCGAAAAATATCTTATTTCAGCAGAAAAATAAGGTTTGGTAGATAAAATTAGTATTTGAAATTGTAATTTTAAAATTCACGCCAAAACGTTCGGCGGTGTCATGGCGTCGTTTGTGACGTCATTATTGTTTTGACCAATGTACTCTGTGCAGTGTGCAGTAAACAATAGTGTGATTGTCAAAGCTCGAAAACAAACAATTGTGACGTCATTCGCTTCTTGGTGTTTTATCCAATATGGCGGATTGCTGTATTTTATAGTTTTATTTTATCAAAATAAATAGCAATCTCACTCGAAACAGAAATAAATACGTTTTTTATAATCCATGAATCCTGTTTCATTAGAAAAATTCATAATTTTTTTGATTCTTGGTTACTGTCATCATGCCTATTAGCTGTGTAATAACTATAAACTTATTTATGAGACTAAAATTGTAGCGGCTGTCAAACAATTCAACACCCTATGAATACGGAACCCTAATTAACGATTTTCGGTTTTTTCCTATACCTACTTATGCTGTGAGTCCTTGCTTCTTGACAAATTTCATGATTCTAAGTCAACGGGAAGTACCTACCCTAGGTATAGGTTTCGATTTATTGGCGAGTGTCACAATATGTAAAATATGCGACATAAACGGTATCTTTTGATTGCGTTGACTTAGAAGCTTGATTCTTTTACAGCTCGATGGGACTATGGAACTTAGTATTTGGAATTAATTTCAACTTGATACATCTACGCGTTCTCGAGAAAAAGGTGGTTGACAGACAGACAGACGGACGGACAACTAAGTGACCCTATAAGGGTTCCTTTTTTCCTCTTGAGTTACGGAACCCTAAAAGAGGGGTGGGTACCTCTTTGGGGGTGCCGTGGGTAGGAAAAGAAATTTGGCCTGCTGACTCTGATTATTTTGAAACAATTGGCTATTTGACAGTTTTCGGAAAAATACTTTAAAATGTACGTGGGTTCATTTTATACCCCTTATAATTATCTTTTTCTCAAAAAAAAGCGTTTTTTATTAGAAAAAAATAAATTTTTAATACATTAATTTTAAATTCGCGCGAATACAGCCGGTCACGTGACATTTGCTAGCTGTGACGTCATAGCTCAAAATAATTTAACTACTACGCTCCAAGCTATTACCTAGTAATTTTGAGTGGAAATTTTACAGCTTTTTTAATGCAATAGTGAAAATTACAAGCTACAAGACGTGTGTAGAAATACTATAAATAATAATTATTTAATAACCAGACAAATTGTATAAACACAATATTCCTACAATATTATGTCATAAACGTCGAAAGCAGTGGTTACAGTTAATCTGCCGAGACCCGGAATTTAAATCGGATAAATCTGCGATATTACTTTGTGAACACCACTTTGATGTTATTGTTATGAAGAAATCAACTTCAACTCTGATCTAGCAAAAATGAATTAAACCTAACCTAACATTTTCTTATAAAACATGACATAAAATTGAAATAACTTATATTTCTGTCACTTAACAGCAGCACTTTCTTAGGTCTTAAACACGAGACCTAAGTACTTTGTTTTCTTTCGGTACTTACATGGAAATTTTTACGTTACGAAACTCGGCAGAGCAAAAGTTAGGATTACATTAAGGTTGCCTGGTAGAGATCGCTAGTAAGCGATAAGGCCGCCTTTTGTATCAGTCTGTTTTTTTTCTTTCTTTCTTCGTTTGTTTTTTTTTTTCTATGGTGGTACAAATAAAGAGTATATTATTATTATTATTATTATTATTATTACATGCAAATGCAACCATGAATTGACTTTAGGCAGATTTGCACTATCAGCTGTATAGCATGACTCCATTTCATTTAACCTCTCACACTCACAAATCGAAATATATTAGTTTTAATTTTCTCAACAATATACGCAAACGTTAGTACGTTAGTACACACGACGTTTTTTTTGAAATATGACGTCACACGAGGCTCTATCATGACCGCCCGCGTTTCGCTTCTTGTAATCCACAGATAAAAAATCTCAAATTTGTTCTGCAAAAATAAAATATTTACAATTTATTTTAAATCGAAATACTTACATATTGTAAAATTATTGTTAACCTACAAGCTACCAAATCTAACATCCATATCCATACTAATATTATAAATGCGAAAGTGTGTCTGTCTGTCTGTCTGTCTGTCTGTCTGTCTGTCTGTCTGCTACGCTTTCACGGCCCATCTATTCAACCGATTTTGATGAAATTTGGTACAGGGATAGGTTGTATCTCGGGGAAGGACATATGCTACTTTTTATCCCGGAAAATTCAAAGGTTCCCGCGGGAATCAAAAAATGTATCTGTTCAACCGATTTTAGTGAAATTTGGTACAGGGGTAGGTTGTATCCCGGAATTTTTATCCCGGAAAATTCAAAAGTTCCCGCGGGAATCGAAAAAACTTGGTCCACGCGGACGAAGTCGCGGGAATCATCTAGTATTTCATATTTTATAGTTACAGCTGTCAAGTAGCCAATTATGAGGTTTCTTAACTTGATTTAGGAAAAACCATCGTTCGTGAAATAATTACGATAGAAGATTTTGGTAACTAACATTACTACGTACCCTACCTCATACATATTATAAAATATAGGAGAAAACTCTAATGCACCTTCGATTATCAACCGACTTCAAAAAAAGAGAACTTTTGACTGGGTGGACCGATTTGGATGTTTTTTTTTCATTTGAAAGGGCATACTTCCCATGATTTATATGGGACCACCCATATAAATTTTATCGAAATCGGTCGAGCGGTTTTTAAAATATCAACAATAAAATAAATACTTTGTATAGCGTGTGCTTGTTGTTGTAAAGTTGGCGCGGGAGTTTGAAGTCGGTTTTTTAAAAAGAATTTTTTATATTAAATTATTTTTAGTACACAATATAAACTTAGCACCCACTTTAAGAAATACGAAGACGAATAAAATGGCGTACTTATATTAAAGTCATTCCACCGGCTAAAGCAGATTTAACAAGGCCCATTCTGAAGTTTCTCTTCATTTGAATGCAAGAAAATGGACTTGTATTATGAGGCCGAGATTAAAAGAAACTCCTGAATATTTATGGTTTTAATGGTCTAATTTGCAAGATATTAATCCTCACTGAATTAAAGATACCATTTAATCTGCGAGAGAAAAGCTTTAGTGGGCTACTTAGAACTTGTTATTTAAATAAAATACGCTACAGTTATGCTGAGATGTGTAAAGCGTCTCGTTTCTACTTTGTCTTAAGTCTGAGTAAAGTCAAAGTACGCTCAATAGGTCTCTACAATGTAGATCTGTACAACACATACAGCTCGGCGATTCGCGAACTTGAAGTGGTAATGGGTGGGGTACGTAGTTCGAATGACAGATATACGTGGGTCCCAAGTTGTTGAAATTGTGATCCTGCACTAGTAAAAGCAGCCTTGGCAAAGCCCTCACTAGGAGGGCCGTCCGAATTAAATACAGCGTCTTTTGCGAATGTGAATGAAGAGTAGTAGGTAGTTTATAGCCGGCAATGTCGTCGAAATTACTGGTCTCTATAACGCCTGTGGTGAGCGCTGTAATCTTACGTGGGAGATCCCGACTTCGATTTGGGGTGTATAGTTTATAATAGGCATGATGACTGATTTTGAAAAATGGTCAGATTATGTTCGGAAGTATCTACTATTTCGAAAAAATATCTTATTTCAGCAAAAAAATAAGTTTTGGTAGATAAAATTGGCAGTTGAAATTTAAATTTTAAAATTCACGCCAAAACGTTCGGCGGTGTCATGGCGTCGTTGTGACGTCACTATTGTTTTTACCAATGTACTGTGTGCAGTGTGCATTAAGCAATAGTGTGATTTTCAATGCTCGAAAACAAACAATTGTGACGTCATTCGCTTCTTTGTGTTTTTTGCAATATGGCGGATTGCGGTAATTTATAGTTTTATTTTATCATAATAAATAGCAATCTTACTCGAAATAGAAAAATAAATACGTTTTTTATAATTCATGAATCCTATTTCATTAGATAAATTCATAATTTCATTGATTCTTGGTTACTGTCATCATGCCTATTAATTCTCTATGGTCTTGTCAGGTGGAATAATTCGGCCGTGGCTCATTATACTGCTCTACCACAATAAACGCTTTAAATAAATAAATAATTAATAATTAAATAAATAAAATCTTTATTTGCAAAATTACAAGGTTCAAAATTATAATTTGGCCTCTATCTCCCAAAAAAGTAAAGACTTTTGAATCGTAAAGTAAATCTACCAACGGTGTGATAATCTACCATCGGAATGACACACCTACTAAGAAGATTCAGGAAGGATCTCGGTTGTAGTACGTTATCACACCAAGATAGGAATCTACCAACTCTGAAATAATTTACTTCGATTTTAGAAATCAATTAAAAACAATACGCTTATAGATTGGATAAACACCTAGTTTTTCAATAAAATATTATGAAGTTAAGAGAAAAGTAAAGATGACGACAAAACTCTGAATATTCATTAGCAAAGTCTCATTTGCAAAATTAATCCTTAAGTCTTGAAATTTCTTATTGTTTGGAACGCCTTTGCGCTTAATTAATATTTGTGATCGGTCTTTGAATCCTATAATAAAATTTAACTCGCCTCATAGCTAAGGTTAGGTTAATCCTAAACCATCAAGAAAACGATTTTAATTTCCTCTCGAAAATACTGGGGTCATTTGATTTCAGTCAGTTCATTTTTTTTAAATTGGTCTCGCTACGTCTTATCATACAGAAAAAGCAAGCAACAACAAGAAATATAAAGCGGAGCGGTCAGTGAGGCGAGAATCTATATTTTCGACTAGATTTTCTAAAAAAAACTATCAGAACTCAATGCTGAAAAGGTAGCAGCAGATTTTTGTGTTGGAAGAATAATAAGGATAATCGTTATTTAAGCTTTTTTTATTTCAGGTTTCCTTGCAGAATTTATTTCTTACTACACTCTATCGTTTTTTGAATAAAAACAAGTGATGTTATTGCTAATTATTTAAAATAAAGCATGGCTTTAATTCGCTGGCTTGTGTTTGAAATTTAGTTTTTATTTTCCTTGAAATAAGAACAAGCTTCCCTAGAACAATATAAAGGGGGACATAACGCCTGATTCCATCCAAGATTTGGGTCGGTTTTACATGTAGATACTTCTACAGCCTACAATACTTATTATTATTATAACATAGACCTCAAAAGATTTTTTTTTTCAGAAGTTGCACCCGAGAAAATCCTGAGCGTGTTATCTAGCAGCTAATTATATAGATAATGGTCAAGTATTTTTAGAAATCCCATACAAAATTGCCTCCAAAATGACTATAGTTAACAACAAATCGTTGCCTTGCGTAAGCCGATACATTAACGTGGTTAACGTTTCTAATTACAAATGATAGACCCTAATTAGTTCTCACTTGGCAATGGCGATAGACATGTTATCAGGTGGCGGTACTAATAAATGGAATTAGCAAATTAAAGTGATTACTTAAACGTGTCACGAGCTTTGATTAAGAGCTGTGAGAAGCTGAGGACTTCTCCATATTATTCTTCAATTAAATTATGGTCACTACCACTTCTACTACTAGCATCTACAGGAGCATTTACCCCTGTAAATGCTCCTGTAGCTATAATTCATCAAAATGTTTTTATTCTTTACTTGATGATTCCCTCGACTTCGTCCGCGTGGATTAAGATTTTTTGATTCCCGCGAGAACTCTCTATGCCAAATTTCATTAAAATCAGTTGAACAGATGAGCCGTGAAAGCGTAGCAGACAGACAGACAGACAGACAGACAGACAGACAAATAGACAGACACACTTTCGAATTTATAATATTAGTATGGAGGATTTATGAAACACGCCTGAGGAGACATTACAGTATCCCAATTCATTTCTCCAGGCTACAAAAAGTATCTTAAAATTAAAATTAAACTTACTAGGCTATAGATTTAAGAATTAAAATAAAAACTCATTAAAAACACTATTAAACGACCTGAATAAAAGTGTCTTAAAAATAAAATCAAACTTACTAGACTGTAGATTTAAGAATTCGATTAAAAACTCATTATAACACTAGTAAACTACCCATTATTTATTTTCTAACATGGTTTATATTCCTGGCTGGGTGAAGTACGGCGTCGCAAGCACTTTTTTCGTGAAAAGATACATAATATTACAGAAATTACTGCATAAATTGAATATTACACTCAGTTTTGAGGAAACCAATATAAAGCCGTTCCTGCATAACTGGACGGCCTTGAGAATGGGTGATCTTTACTTCTTTAGGGGATTACTTGTGATTGCTTACATATTGAGAAAGTAACGTTAAGTATAAATATCTTGGGGTTATAGTAGATCAACATCTCAACTGGTACAAACAAATTGAAACAAATTAAATATTTAAAAAACTACGCCATGTCGTTCCACCGGAACTATTAAAAAACCGGCCAAGTGCGAGTCGGACTCGCGCACCGAGGGTTCCGTACTCAAGAAGTAGGTATAATTACCTTTGTTAATGAACCGCAAAACTAACTTTGTTTGTAGAGGTTTACTGTTAATATAAAAAAATTACGTTTGTTGTATGCGAGCCCCCCTTTAATATTTACTTTATTGATATTTAATTATTTATTTTGAAAGGTAATATACAAGTTAATATTCTGTGAAAATTTGAACCGTCTACCTGTTACCGTTTTTAATATTGAGCAAAAAAATACGAAAAAAACACGTTTATTGTATGGGGACCCCCCTTAATATATATATCTTTTTAATTTTTAGTATTTGTTGTTATAGCGGCAACGGAAATACATCATTTGTGAATATTTCAGCTTTCTAGCTATCACGGTCTATGAGATACAGCCTGGAGACAGACAGACAGACAGACAGACAGACAGACAGACAGACAGCGGAGTCTTAGTAATAGGGTCCCGTTTTTACCCTTTGGGTACGGAACCCTAAAAACATATACATTGCACTGGGGCAGTCATACTGCATTCCTGCTTGGGGTGGTGCATGTAAGACCCAACTTATTCAGTTACAGAGAGCACAAAGATCCCTGCTTAAAGTTTTATATATATGTATGTACTTCAGATCCTACAGATACCCGACACATAGCCTGGACATAACAGCCAAATTACTTACTATCCGTCAATTATACATCTTACAAACTATAGGTAGGGTTCACCGCACTACTGAATATAACAAATCACTTCAAAACAGAAGACGTAACCACGCAGTCATTAACACTGTCTCAAGTAATAAGACCCAATTTGCTGCAAGACTATACCAAAAGCAATCAGTTTATCTATACAATAAAATTAATAGAATCTTAAACATATATGATAAGCAATTATTTCCACTCAAAAAAATGGTAACCAATTGGCTGATGAGGATACCGAAAATCTTTTAAAATTACAAATGTAAATTTAATTTGGTACTGATATAATTAATGATATAATATAAGATAGTAACTACTCGATCCAAACACACACACACACACACACACGGACGCGCACACACACACACACACAAACACACGGACGCACACACACACACACACCCACATACACACACACAGACGCACACACACACACACACACACACACACACACACACAAACGCACGCACACACGCACACACACTACACGCACGCACACACATACAAAACAATGCATGCTAACTTTGCATATTTTATACTATTTTTAAATTGAACCCATATTGTTTTTTGAATCTTATTTCCGTTTTATCAATAAATTTCATTTTTCATTCTCATTTTTCATTTTCCTACCTAATAGAATCTTAGTAAAAATAAATATTATAAATGCGAAAGGTTGGATGGATGGATGTATGGATGGATGGATATGTTTGTTACTCAATCACGCCTCAACGGCTGAATGGATCTGGATGAAATTTGGCACAAAGATAGATTATAGTCTGGAATAGCACATAGGCTACTTTTTATCCCGGAAAATGAAAGTGTTCCCGCGGGAACGAAAAAACCTCAATCCACGCGTACGAAGTCGCGGGCATCAACTAGTAAATGATAAATGATTTATTTTTTTCACGTAGGACAACTTGTGTTACTTGTGATACGTCAAGACCCTACCACCGGTTCGAAAAGATGATTCTTCTGAGAAGATTGAAGAAATAATTTTTTTTCACCTTCTTTGCCTTTAATTGTAATCTTTTACGACCTTTACAGTCAATTTTAAATCTGAAAAAATACTTTAACTAATGGTTTCAGAAGGAAATGTAAGTAGACGCTAGAGGGCGCTTGACACGCAGATAAAGTAACGCGGTCTCTGTGTAAAATGAGCAAAGTGGTGGACTATTAAGGTGTATTCTCCGTAGCGATAGTGAGGGGACTATACTCAGTTTATCGAGTAGAAAATTATGATAACCTTAGTGTATTGATATGTTTTTCCATCTGAGTAAAGCTGTTCTTCGTCAAATCGTAAATAAACAGTGCTTTGCTCTATTATACTTGAGTGAATTAAAATCAAATATTTAAAACTTACATCATCGAGACATCGTGTTAAAGTTGATTTCATTTGACAAGTTGATGTACCAAAAACTAACCAATAGATAAACTTTCGGGTTTAAACCTAGGGTTTGAAATATGAAGAATATAAATTAAATCCATACTATACTATACTAATATCCATACTATTATTATAAACGCGAAAGTGTGTCTGTCTGTCTGTCTGCTACACTTTCACGGCCCACCTGTTCAACCGATTTTGATGAAATTTGGTACAGGGATAGTTTTTATCCCGGGGAAGGACATAGGCTTTTTATCCCAGAAAATTAAGGAGTTCCCGCGAGAACTGGAAAACTTAATCCACGCGAACGAAGTGCGTTCATCATCTAGTTAAAAATATAAAGGTTCACATAAAATGTTATGTTATCGATGTGAAAGTTTACATCACTAAAATGCATTAGTGTGCAATGGTCTAGGGTTAGACGCAAATAGGTGAAGGGGGGCAGAGAGAAAACAAAGTGCAAGCAATGTTCCGCTCTCTATTAGAATGCTGATTGTTGTTTCCCAAGACACGAAGATACTGCACAGATTACAAGTATGGTATATGTATATCTTACTAACTATGTAGTATGTATATAAATAAAAATCAATTTCTGAATGTATGTAAGCACATCACTTAAGAACTCACTATTCAGATAATTCTTTTTTATGCGTATTTATAATTGCCAAGACAAGGTTTGTCTGAAATATTTTTTTATACGACTGCCTGAAAAAAGGAGTATATTGTTTTCAGGGTTCATGTATGTATGTATGTATTTGAGTTTGTATATTCCACCATAACTTCTACACGCCTGAACCGATTTTGATAAATGAGGTATCGTTAGAATCCCTAGCTTATTCCGGGTGACATATGCTAGTAAAATTAAAAAAAAAATTGATGGGGTGACCATGGTCCCGCATTAAAGACTAAAGTTGAAAAAAAATATTCGAAAATAAGATTAACTATATCTATAATCATCATCTAGAAAATAATGAGTTGATTCCAAAAATATATAACACTAAAGTTCAACATACAGAGATTCACAAAAAAATATCATTTAATAAAAATGACTGTGGCATCGTTACGTAGTAGATAGTTACGGGCTACGGCAGAGCAGTCGTATTTTTTAATAATTTTAATTAAATTCACTTGTTCAAAAATTGTGCAGAATAGTAAAAAAATTGGTTTAAAATATCTCCATATACTTACATAAGTAAATGAGACATAAGTCAAACATAAGAAAATAGCGAGATCTTCAAATAAATGGACAGATTAACGGTCATTTGCTCAGTTTCATGTAGGTATTATATACCTAGGTAGGTATCCTGGGAAAACATCCAGTTCCCACGGGACTCGAAAAGACCTAAAATCCACGCGAAGTCGCGGGCATCAGCAAGTAAAATATATACTAGCTAAAATATATACTGCCCCTTTAAAGAGCAGGTGGTAATTCGATCCTTTTATTGTTCTCAAATCAACCTTTAACTGCGATATCATCAGGTGTTAAGTGATGATGTAGGCTTAGATGGTAGCGGGCTTACTTATTTAGATATATGTATAGCCGTTATAATAAAATCATATCCCAAATCTGTCATCAGACACAAAAAAATTTTAGTTAATCTCTATAATATATAAAAACCGGGCAAGTGCGAGTCGGACTCGCGCACGAAGGGTTCCGTACCATTATTAATAAATAATTAGGTACCTTTGTTAATGAACCGCAAGACTAGCTTTGTTTGTAGAGGTTTATTGTTAATATCAAAAAAACTATGCTAGTTAGAGCATTGGCTATAGTTTTCCTGTAAAGTATACGTAAATTCCTATTGACCATAATTATTTCAAATTTTTCGATTGGTAAACTCCGGAGATAAGGGGGGGGGAACGGTATTTTTTTAGACATTTTCCCCGATAAATCAAAAACTATCATAACTAAAAATAATTAAAAATCTGTTTTAGAATTTACAAAGTAAACCCTTTCATATGATACCCCACACAGTACAGTTATCTCACTTTTAAATTTAACCCTCAGATTTTCCCCCCTTTTTAAATAAGAACAAAAATAATTTCCAATTTTTTTTTATTTCAGTGTCTTTGGGCCACTAATATACACAAATATTCCAAATTTCATGTCGATAGCTTCAGTAGTTACTGAAATAATCGAGTGTGACGGACGGACGGACGGACAGACAGACGGAGAAAGTCGCACCATAAGGGTTCCATTTTACCATTTTGGTACGGAACCCTAAAAATGAATCCCTATTTCCCTTGGTCACGGCATCACGCGTGAACGGCTGGACCAATTTCGCTAATTCTTTTTTTTTGTTGTATAGGTGAGGACCTGGAGAGTGACACAGGCTACTTTTTATTCCGGAAAATTATGGAGTTCCCGCGGGAATAACAAAAAACTTAAACCACGCGGACGAAGTCGCGGGCATCAGCTAGTTCACGTAAAAATACACAACAGGGTAAAAATTTGAAGACAAAAAAAGTTACTTGAAAATTTGAAAAAAGCTAACTTGAGCAAGAACAATCATCCATTTTTCTACCTGCCTAGAAATGGACTATATTATAGATGATAAAGGACGACTTTGTCTGCGTGACTTAAGTTTCATTTTTAATCCCCAGGAATATTGCTTGAGATAAACAGACAGGCAGATACGTCAATTCCACTTTCATAATACATTTAGGAAAACAGAAGTGGAGTAAAGTGAAACTAAGCAAATATAACAAACCACAATTTATTCTACTAAATGATTTTAACATATCACAATTAAAATAATCAAAAAGGAACACACTTAAATCTGAACACAATTATGACTCATTAAGAGTTTCACAATAACGCAGTTTACAGCTCGGAAGGTGACAAAAGAATGACTACGCGGTAATACAGAGAGCGCGTTTTATAGACGTTTATCCGATGGCGCCACTGTCTACAGGAGGTTAGGCTGATTCTCCTAATTCGGCCATCCTGCTCGCGCACCGTCCCGGCTGCGCTGTGGTCCAACGCCTTCATCTGGAGCGTCCACAGTAGTCTGGTGCACGGGCAGCCAAAAGACCTGCGCCTGCGTCATTATTACCACGGTCGGAATCTGTTGAGCAGATAGAAGGCTTAAGTACAACATCAAAGCTTCGCAGCCTTCATTCAACGTTACTCAATTGCAATAGAATTCGAAACTATTTCAGAAGTGTTCAAAAAAGAATTCAAAAGTACTGATATGTAATCAAACTTGAACATGTCACTATTTCTGTTAACTAAAGTTGAACAAATCCATGCGCATTTTAAAACACAAACTTTTGAACTCTCAAAATAAATAATAAAAACGAACAAGAAAAGGGCAGGGCTTTCATTTAGTTAATTAATTAAGCAACGGTCATCTTCTAGTGTCATTTTATCTTTCAAACTTCTCAAAGTCTGTCTCTGTGGACTTCAAAATAATAAAAAATGATAGGGCAAATCTTTCAAATTTCGCAAAGCTTAGAGAGATGTATCAAAATAATTAAAAAGATAAAATAGTAAAGGGCAAGGCCCTGTTACGAAAACTCCTCTGTGTCTGCAACCCGCCAGTGCGCCGCCAGCGCCATCATCGCCGCCATTGCGCCACCAGCGCGCCGCCAGTGCGCCATCAGCGCGCTGCCGCTTGGCCGCCAGCCACTCAGTACCGTGGCTCGTTGCAGAAATCTTTCTTGCGCTAACGCACCTACCCAAAACCATGGGTACCATTGTGATTTTCACAATGAACCGGGTCCACACCGGACCCGAGGTCGACACACACATTTGTGCTGCATCTCCCTGTCGGTGGTAGCCATCCTACCACCCACCTGACAGAGTGCTATACCACACTCCTCGCAGGTCTGCCGACATAACCTTCTTCTCAATCTGCCCACTACATACAACGCTGTCCGCTGTCATCCACTAGCCTAACAGAGCCTAAAGTAACCTAACCTAACATGTAAGCTTACATTTTGACCTAACAACTGAACTAATAAGTAGCCTAACGTTTGACCTAACAACTGACCCAACGTCTGATTTACGACTAACCTAACTTTACTAGAGAAAGCATGTAACTAAATTGGATGACAGCAAGCAGAGCCATAGGCAATGTTTATGCAAATTAAGTTGAAAGTGTCTGTCACCGAAGAACGTGCCGCGTAGTCCGAAGCACGACTTCGAGGTACCACTCCAAGGCACCGCTCCAGGACCCCGCTCCAAGGCACCACTCCAGGGCACACCTCCAGGGCCCCGATCCAGGGCACCACTCCATGGCGCCAAACATGTAACAGAAATTAAAACCAAATCGTTATCACGAAACGACGTGATCATCGTGACTATCCATACATAGCAGGTAGTCAACGCATAGTCAATTACCTTCACAAGCTCTCTTGACTTAAAAGTTCATTACCAGCACAGTTACCAGTACCAGCACAGGTACCAACAAAATTATTTGACTGCTTCAGCAGAGCTCATACATACAAAGCCGATAGAACTCACAGAACCTGTGGAGCTCTCAATAGAGCCGGTAGAACTCCTAGAGACAGTAGCGCTGGTAGAGTACCAAGACACAGCAGAACTCGTAGAGAAACAAGAGACAGTAGAGCTGGTAGAGCACAACGAGTCAGTTGAGCTCATAGAGCAACAAGAGTCGGTAGAGCTGGTAGAGCACAAAGAGTCAGTAGAGCTCATAGAGCAACAAGAGTCGGTAAAGCTGGTAGAGCCCTCACTAAAGGTCGCTCAACCATAGTACAAAGTCACAGTTTTACCATGTCGAAACAACTTTGAACATTCAAAACATCAAACATCATCATCGATGAACACAGAAAATGAAGAAAGTTTACTCATACCAGTTATGTTCAACCATATCGAGTAGGCTAACGAGCAGCCTCGCGCACTATACAAGCACGCAGCCCTGCGCGACCAGTAGACGCGCAGTGTCACGCCTCACAGCGTGGCATGCGAGCGCGCAGCATCGCACCCTAGGCGAGCGCACATCCATGCGCAACCAGGAGCGCGCAGCATCGCGCACTAGGTGGGCGCGTATCCCTGCGCAACCAGGAGCGCGCAGCATCGCGAACTCGGTGGGCGCGCATCCCTGCGCGACCAGTGGACACGCAGTGTCACGCCTTAAGCGCGGCAGACGAGTGCGCAGCAACGCGCACTAGACAAGCGCACAGCCCTGCGCGACCAGCAGACGCGCAGTGTCACGCCTTAAGCGCGGCAGGCGAGTGCGCAGCACAGCGCACTAGACAAGCGCACAGCCCTGCGCGACCAGCAGACGCGCAGTGACGCACTTCACACACGCGGCATGCGGGCGCGCAGCCCGGCGCGACCAGAACGCCTCACACGTGGTGAGCGCCGAAGACGAAAGGAACATAGAACAGAAAATGAACCTGTGACCAGTAGGTCACAGCACACACGTCATGTCCATCACAGGTTCTGAGTACCTTTACGAGCAATTTATAGCATCGACGATCAATTGTCTTAACCAGCTGCCACTATGCCTCATACATTCACAACTGAATTTTAACTTCATTGCACTTTATGTAATCCTTGTTTAGTGCGGATTACAACCATTTGGTTTATAAAAGCCTCGTATGTAAAATTACTAACGAGAAAAAGTAAGGATTCTGACAGGTAGGTATGTAGACTCGTAATCGATTTGTATGAAATCAAACTTTAACTATCCACGAGGGTAGATAAACAATACTTCTCTAATCAAAATAGAATGCAACATTCAACAACAAATTACGTAACCTGGTTCGGTAATATTAAAAAAAATAACCTGTAAAACTCAAGTTAATTTTAACGTTTATCAGAACTATAAATATGTTTGCTCGTCCATACCTGACCTCAACAATTTTTATTAAAATCGAGAAGGTATTCGCAAAATGTATTCACGTTAACTATTCAAAAACGCATTGATAGCTCAGGAACACACAACCAACTTACTTTGAGACTCTTTTTCTATGTAACAAGTCATGTTAAATAAAACAATGAAATCGTAAAGTAGGTAGGTAACAATTTTTACGTATCGTAGTTCAATTAAATTCCCAGATGTTGGCTTTTAGCTATGTTTGCGTATGAAACTTTAGAATTGCGGTTGGTTTGTGTCCGATCGAAACTAGGTCATGAATTTTAAATAACAACCCTCATTTTAAAAACAAAAACTAAATTACGCAAAAACAATTTATCCGTACAGCATGTTTTAGTAAAACACTACTTTATGACTCAAAACTCAGCAAACTTAGAGGTTTCAAGTTATGTATTCAAACTTAGGGTATGAGTCACCTCTTTTTCACAAAAATATTTTTGTACCCGGTCGGTACCCACAAAGGTTCTACTTTTGAACAAGATGTTTCGGCTAGACCCTTTATACTGTTCACAAACTAGCATTCAGGGCGGTTTAGGGACTCAAATGTATGCGTTATGCCAATAACAACCACTGAGCCAACACAGCTTGCTAATTTAGTGGGAAATTATCATAAAATGGAAATCGCGTAAGTACAATTGCGGTCTAAACCTTTTCTTAACACAATTAACAGTCAATTCAGTAACATGAATTACTGTTCATTTACTTTGTGGCTACGCTTGGTGGGTATGTATTACATCCTTAAGCAAATAAATTAAATGGTCTTACCGATGTCGCATATTACGTCATATCACCAGAGGCTCGATGGTGTCATCACCTCACCACCATTCCAGGCAAATGCCAGGCGTAACACGGAAAAGCGCGCAGCACCGCGGCTCCGAGGCACGCAGCAAGGCACGACAGCGTGTCGCGCAGACTGAATTGCCCTCGTGAACGCTGCCCAGAGCGCCCACGTGGCATGCACAGTTGCACACCCAAGCGCACTCGTGAGGCGCCTCAAGCACACGAGCTGTGCAACACCACATCTCGGCCACACTCCGCGAGCCAGCGTTACCAATCACATGAAAACAAAACACAACTTTAGCACACAAATAAACACTGCACATTACGCGAGTCACCCTTCGAGAGATATCTTGATCGGTCACGTGATCAACTTTAAGCACTTTAAATTTGGGTATTTTCCTTTTTGGTTCATCTCGTATGTGGGCCTATTTAGCGGTCCTTTATCCCGCTTCTGAATTTAGGAAAACAGAAGTGGAGTAAAGTGAAACTAAGCAAATATAACAAACCACAATTTATTCTACTAAATGATTTTAACATATCACAATTAAAATAATCAAAAAGGAACACACTTAAATCTGAACACAATTATGACTCATTAAGAGTTTCACAATAACGCAGTTTACAGCTCGGAAGGTGACAAAAGAATGACTACGCGGTAATACAGAGAGCGCGTTTTATAGACGTTTATCCGATGGCGCCACTGTCTACAGGAGGTTAGGCTGATTCTCCTAATTATACTTATAAGGTAAAGTACTTATCGACTGAAGCAACGCAACGTGTAATAAGCATAATAAACAAGTGAATATAATTAAAATTATTAAAAAATACGACTGCTCTGCCGTAGCCCGTAACTATCTACTACGTAACGATACCATAGTTATTAATTACCTTTGGAATCTTATTCATTTTTTTTTAAATGATATTTTTTTGTGAATCACTAGATATTGAACTATAGTTTTATATATTTTTAGAATCTACTCATCATTTTCTAGATGATGATTATATAGTTAATCTTATTTTCGAATATTTATTCAACTTTAGTCTTCAATGCGTTACCATGGTCACCCCATCATTTTTTTTTTAAATTTTACTAGTCTATGTCACCCGGAATAAGCTAGGGATTCTAACGATACCTCATTTATCAAAATCGGTTCAGGCGTATAGAAGTTATGGTGAAATATACAAACTCACATACATACATACATACATGAACCTTGAAAACAATATACTCCTTTTTTCAGGCAGTCGTATAAAAACACACAGAAATGACGCTAAGCGAAAAGAAAAGCTCTTAGCTGTTGTAATTTAAATTTAGCTCATAATTAAGTTTATCTTTGGCCTTAATTCGGTGAACCACGATCTTTTCTCGCCAACATTTTCCATTTTTATCCTGCTGACCTATTAATTATAGTAATTTGGAATTACCAGCTTTTCTACAGGCCTTCATAGCTCATTAAGGGCAACGAGAACCTAACAGTATCGGTTACTTACTATTATTACAATATTTAGTTATTTATGCCACAGTTTTTATAAGATCTTGATAGCAGAGTAGTTAAAGAATTCGGCCTTCTACACAACGGTTATCCTTTATTTTTTTTGGAGTTATATGTATTTTAAACAAATCCATACTAATCCATACTCATTTGTCTGTCTGTCTACTACGCTTTCCCGACCCATCTTTTCAACCGATTTTGCTGAAATTTGGTATAGGTTATAATATCCCGGGGGAGGACATATTTTTATCCCGAAAAATTAAGGAGTTCACGCGGGAATCAAAGAACCTTGATCCACGCGGACGAAGTCGCGGGCATTATCTAGTCTAGTATAATAAATTCGAAAGTGTGTCTGTCTATCTGCTACGCTTTCACGGCCCATCTGTTCAACCCATTTTGATGAAATTTGGTATAGATATAGGTTGTATCCAGGGGAAGGACATAGGTTACTTTTTATCCCGGAAAATTCAAGTGTTCCCGCGGGAATAAATAAGATTATCTGTTCCACTGATTTTGATGAAATTTGGTACAGGTATAGGTTGTATCCCGGGGAAGGGCACAGGCCTCTTTTTACCCCGTAAAATTTAAGAGTTCCCGCGGGAATCAAAAACCTTAATCGACGCGGGCGAAGTCGCGGGCATCATCTAGTATATATAATATCTTTCTAGCTATAGGTGCGTGCTTATTCGTGCATTCGAAGTCCGAACTCCTCGAATATAGTACCGCTAGCTATCACCGATTTACCCCCCAATATAGACAATTATTTATACAAAGCCTACTAAATAATATGAACTGGGATACGAAGTGAAGGGAAATTTGCAAGTGTGAAAAGCAAGTCCATCCGCCATTCGCCAACCAATCGCGTCCATTTTTAAGATTTACGCAGGGCACTCAGGAGCGGCGGAGGAAAATTACATCTTACGTAGAACCTTAAAAAACGTATATTGCGAGCTGAAAGCTACCTAACCTACGACCATATAATATCAGGAAACATTACGATTTGGATGAGAGTACATAAACTTAAAAACGATATGAGTGTTTTCGATAAACATATAAGGGTATCATCGTATTGACTGGAAGTACAAAAATAATAAGCCACGATAACTAATATGGTATGCTAGCACATACCATAATTACATCACTTTTTGCATGACATACCGTAGGTGTCATACAAAAAGTAATGTATTATGCTAGTAGGAAAAAAGTTATTAAGCTATTGCATAGCTTCTATCGCGGGCCTTGAGCGTGGAGACCGAATCCAGAAATTCCGCAACGAAAAAAAACCTAACACTTTGGTTGCTATGACTACTTGTGTTGTTGACTTCAAGTTGTTGAAAATAAAAAGACTATTTTTATGAAAAGATGATTTTGGTTGCTATGACTACTTGTGTTGTTGACTTCAAGTTGTTGAAAATATAAAGGCGAAATAATTTTAAAGAGTTATGTTTTCAATAGTTACATAGGCTAGTTATTCGTTCCATCCGGATGTCCAAGGGGAATCAAAAAACCTCAATGTACAGTGTTTTAAATATGAATAAACAAAGTGCATTTATTAATGAAGAAAGTCACGAAAAAATAGTGAAAGAAAATGAGTGAGGACCTACTCTATATTACATACATTTTATTATTATTATCACAAATGCAGTATTATTTTTTGTTTCGATTATTATTATTTTTATTTTTATTAAATTTTAATTTAATTTAAATTGATTTACCAAAAAAAATACCCACCCAGATAAATTATGTCCCAACACTTCTTGCGGCACTAGCGCTTTGCGAATGCACCGGAACTAACCGTCAACTTTTGCACTGTCTTATCTGTCCCCAGCATTGATGTAATATAATAAGTCTATGGTCCCCAGGGACTAGTATATGAGTGATCTGTGGCGGTGAAACTTTTTAGTTTTGCCATCTATCGATGAATAGCAGAACTTTTAATGACTTGTACTTTGAACTTTGTACTTTTAGTAACTTGAATTAATATCAAAGAAAAACAAAGGAAAAAAAATACTGCATATATAAAATAAATAATTATAATTATGCAATAGCTTTACCGCGGCTACTACTACTAGATGATTCCCGCGACTTCGTCCGCGTGGAAAAAGTTTTTTCGATTCCCTCGGATTTCGAACTCTTGAATTTTCCGGGATAAAAAGTAGCCTATGTCCTTCCCCGGGATACAACCTACCCCTGTACCAAATTTCATTAAAATCGGTGGAACAGATAAATTTTTTGATTCCCGTGGGAACCTTTGAATTTTCCGGGACAAAAAGTAGCCTATGTCCTTCCCGGGATACAACCTATCCCTGTACCAAATTTCATCGGTTGAACAGATGGGCCGTGAAAGCGCAGCAGACAGACAGACAGACAGACACACTTTCGCATTTATAATATTTGTATGGATAAATACGAAATATGTGATAAAAATGTATGGGAGTCCGTGTTTTGTGTATTTATGTTGTACATCCATACTAATATTATAAATGCGAAAGTGTGTCTGTCTGTCTGTTACGCTCTCACGGCCTAACTACTCAACCGATTTTGATGAAATTTAGTACAGAGGTAGTTTACATCCCGGCGAAGGACATATGCTACTTTTTATCCCAGAAAATTGAAGAGTTTCCGCGGGAATCAAAAAACATAAATCCACGCGGACGAAGTCGCGGGCATCATCTAGTTTATAATAAATCTATGATTTATGCTGTAAAATGACATACCATAGAGTAAAATAAATATTAAAAATTAAATACCAACAGGTTTTATTTTCTCATTTTTGTGATTATTTTTTTATGTTTAATTTTTGTGTCTTTTTTATTTTTTGAAATCATAGAGAATCACAGAATAACTTATTTGGACTTTAATCTATAGACTGGTGCATAGAGATTCAATGGACATAATATGATGTCGACTATGGCACGGCTAAAGTACGAATCCATACCAATATTATAAATGCGAAATTGCATCTGTCTTGTCTGTCCGTCTGTCTGTCACGGTCCTTCTGTTCAACCGGTTTGGATGAAATTTGGTATAGGGATAGTTCGTATCCTGGGGAAGGACAAAGGCTACTTTTAATCCCAGAAAATTAAGCGGGAATAAAAAGCCCTAATCCACCCGTCCTGTAAGTATACTCACCGCCGCCGTCCGATTATGGGCTACTAAATTGACTTGTTTCGTAATGTTGGAACGTTAAATCGTATGAGTTCAATATCAGACAACATTGAATCTGGTAATAAAGAAACGCTCCCGCAAAAAATAGGGGGAATAAGAAAAAGCTCCATTATTAGGTTCGGTTGGAGCACACCCAGTCAATATGTAACCTACCAAAGGTATACTTTATTTTACAGCCATGCGTCGGTGTATAGGATTTATGACGGTATGGGTAATTTAGAGGGTATAAGTGCTTTATTTTATGAGCGTTTTGAGTTAAAGCGTTTTACTTGTTTGTTTCTTGCTCTTAGAGCACGGGAGCAATTTTCGAGGAAACCATTTCAAGAGTTGGAAACTTCGCAATACACTTATGAGCAGAGGCGGCTCGTGAAAGATCATATTGGGAGTTCACTAAAAAAAAAGAAAATGCTTACCAATTATTTGTAAATGAAGTCCATTCGGCGGTCATTACGTTATATTGTTCCATTTTAATCGCCTACACTATTTACATAAATCACAGTCTTTTCCACATAAATACACAACACAATATGTACACTATTTAAAACAACAATACAGATTTTCTAGCCAATGTACAATGATCCGACGCACTCGCGAAGAAATCAAAATAAATTTACTTTCGTATTTTGTGTTTTTTTTTTTATTAAGTATTGTGTAAATATTTATTGGAAAACTAGGTAAGTAAGAACATATAAGTAGATAAAATTAAAATCTAAATTAAATCTAAATTAAAAACTAAATTAAAAACTAAAAACTAAACATTAAAAATATCATCCATCCCATTGTGTTTTGTTTACATTTTACCGGCATAATACGAATAAAAAAAAAATACTCGCGAGTTTTAACTTTCTTCGTGACAACAGGCCATGTCATTTAGTCGGGTAATATCGCGAATGCGTACTTCGTGTCAGGAGCGCCGCTCCATATTTACCAAATGTCTCATACAAATCTTTTGTCTCACGCGCCGCTCGCATCGAATGTTCTCTTTTACTCTCATTACATTTCAATAAGAACGTTGTACTAAACTTTCGTCTATAGGAGCGTTGTTCTAAGCGCTCCACTTAACAAAAATACCATGTATTAAATTTGTGTTGATTGATGAAATAAGTAGTAAAGTAGGTAGGTAGGTACTTATGGATATTCATGATTAAAATGACAATGGGAATAGATTTATATAAAAATATTTATAACGTTTATAGCAAAGTTTATTTGATTATTATACCTACCTAGTACCTATGTATTTTTTTAAATTTGGTGGGAGTTCACTGCACCAGCGCTCCTTTGAGCGAGCCGCCTTTGCTTATGAGGAACTTTGAAATGTGCCGAAAACGAACATCTTAAAGTTACGGTATCACTAAAAGCGACTAACTTTTAAAAGAACATTGTGATGAGTCATAATTATTAATCTTTCAATTGTTTTGTCTATTAGCTATATTATTGTCTAAGCATCTGAATGCAAGAAGTTGACTTATTAAAAAATACAAATAATGATAATAGGAGTAATAATACTTATCTCATATTTTTTGCTGTAGTTTTTTATTTATTTAAAAACATTAATTACAGCCAAGCAAAATCAATTGAAAATTTTAAGAAGTTTTTTGATAGTTACAATTAGAAAAACTTGAGGTTGGTTTTGCATTTTAAATTTGGAACAACTCGATTAATGGTAATGCTGAGCAGTCGTATAACACTACCTTGAACTCAATAAGGTGCCTATAATAACCTTTGATGCTTCTATTATTATAGATCATTTACTAAAGTGCGGTCGTTGACGTAACACGGGCCAGACTCTAAGATATTGTAGTGCAATAACGCTGTGGTAAAAATGGTATCTTGGTCTCCGCAAAATATTAGTGAAATTTGTAAGGAACAGCAAGCCCCTTTGACGCAATGTTCATTTACGGGTGTTATGTTTTTGGCCTTGGTGACGAAACTGTTTGGTGGCATCTCATACAGTGTACCAAAACTGAAAAAAAATCCATATAAGTTTTCAAGTGCGGCTATACAAACAAATTTAGAAAATCAAGGATTGAAGAACAACTATCCATTCAATTCTTATAGTCCTGATTTTGATATCGGACTTCAGCATCATTACTATTACACGCATCCTCAAACGAAAGACAATTATAATTATGATTTTGTTAGCTATCACCCTTGGCCTGTAGATTTTGAATCGGATGTATCAAAAAATTATTTTTATCGACCGGTGAACATCAATTTCTTAAATAAAGAAGATTTGGATATAGAAAAATACCAAAAAAATCCAGTGACAAAAGAGATGAATAAAAATGAAGAAAAACCAAAACGTAGAAAATTATCTGCAAATTACTACGATTTCATCATAGTTGGTGCTGGATCAGCTGGCTGTGTCCTTGCTAATCGTTTATCAGAGGTTAAGAAATGGAAAGTACGTTCAAAATATTCAACACTTCAGATTTACCAATTAATAACCGAACAAAAACTTTATTATGCCAAAGAAAAAATTTTTATTACAATACAGTGAAGCTGCTTCGTCTATAACGTAACAAATGCTAATCAAAGTTCTGAACTCATCATACAAAATATTATTAATGCGAAAGTGTGTTTGTTTGTTGGTTTGTCCTTCAATCACACCGCAACTAAGCAATGGATCGCGTGACTTTTTGCATGGTTATAGTTGAGGACCTGGATAGTGGCATAAGCTAAGCTTTTTATACCGAAAAATTAAGAACTTCCTGTGCGAATTAAAATAAAACTTATTCCACGCGGACGAAATTGCGGGCATCAGCTAGTTTAAAATTAATATTTCTTACTCCCAGAGAAAGAAGTGCAAGATATAAGTGCATGTATAGTCCCACCAACTTATCTGGCCCGGTGGCCAAAATTGGAACTAATCTTTATGCCTGTTTAGTTTTTTTTTTATAGAATAATTTATTAGCAACGCTAAATGCGATAGCAGTGACGCTGTCACCGGGTCATATAAATTTCTGGGACTTGTATATACCACCACTCTGATCAATTATTTGATTCGATGCGTTCCAACTTTAAAAAGTAACCGCTAACTTCCATAACTGTATTTTAAAGGTTTGACACTTTTGGACCAGATACTTTTGATAGAGGCCGGTCCTGAGGAACCTGATATCACAGTGGTACCGTCGCTCGCAGCTACACTCAAAGGCTCTAACATCGATTGGAACTTCAGGACTCAACCTGAAGAACTAACGTGTAGATCTTCCAGAGGGCAGAGTTGTTCATGGACAAGGTTAGTTAACAACTTTTTATCTTACGATTATCATTAAACAGTCAATGTATTTTTATCATTAAATGCATAGTTTGAAAGCTGCACCAAAGAACCGAGTACATATTGGAATAAAATTAATAATGCGTGTGTAAAAATAATAATCATTTTCCAGCGGTAAGACCATGGGGGGTTCTAGTTCAGTCAACTTTTTGGTATACATGCGAGGCAATCGATTCGATTATGACAACTGGGCAAAACTGGGCAACTTCGGTTGGAGCTACAATGAGGTATGTAAAGAGTCTATTCTCTTTCTATGGCAAACTACAAGGCAGGCATTTTCTAAATGTTATCATAAATAATTAATTTGTTCATAAAAATTTTTCAGGTGTTACCGTACTTTAAAAAATCTGAAAACAACCGAGATATAGAATCTTTTGACCACTATTACCATGGAATCGGTGGACCACTCAACGTGGAAAGATATTCTTATACTGACATAAACACTGTTATGTTAGTAGATGCATTCAAAGAAAAAGGATTGCCGTTGAATGATTTAACAGCACCAGATAACTTTGGTACAAATATAGCTTTATCTACTTCTAAAGATGGCAAACGATGGTCAGCAAATATTGCTTTTGTTAAACCAATACGTAATAAACGTGCTAATATAAATATATTAGTGAACGCTCAGGCTACCAAAATAATAATAGATGCAAAGACAAAATTAGCTAGCGGAATAACATATATTAAAAACGGAAAGTTGTATCATGCATATGCTAAAAAGGAAGTTATTATCAGTAGTGGTGGAATCAATTCACCAAAATTACTTATGCTTTCTGGTATTGGTCCTAAAGATCATTTAGAGAGCCTGAGTATACCAGTACTAGCAAATTTACCTGTAGGACAAAATTTTCAAGATCATGCTACTACAAATGCGCTTATTATATCCCTATCCAATAAAACTTCAACAGCAGTTAATCGTCAGGATTTGTTAAATGAGGTTAGCAAATATAAAAAACAACGTTCAATAAAATCTGGGCCGTTGTCATCTACTAGTATTTTGAGTAGTATTGCATTTATTAAAACTAAATATGCTAATGAAAATGTACCAGATATACAATTTCATTTTGATGGAAGAAATGTTAAGGATTTTTATTCAGACCCTACAAATTATTTGGCAACAAGTATTTTCCCTTTTTCTTTCTACGATGGTCTTGCCGCTAGACCAGTTTTACTTGTACCTAAAAGCCGAGGATATCTATTATTGAACAAAACTGATCCAATTTTGAGTCAACCATTAATATTTCCACGATTCTTCACAAAAAAAGAAGATATAGATGTACTAGTTGATGCAATGAGATACGTTGTTGGTTTAGAAGAAACTGAAATATTTAAAAGCAATGGTGCTAGATTCGTCAGAGAATCAGTGAAGGGGTGTACAGAACATGTTTGGGGAACGTATGCATATTTTGCTTGTTTACTTGTCCAATATACTGGCACTATTTTTCATACTGTAGGTACGTGTAAGATGGGACCAGCATGGGACAAAGAAGCAGTTGTAAATCCTAGATTACGAGTGTATGGAATTAAAAATCTTCGAGTGGTCGATGCGTCAATAATGCCTGTAATAGTTAGAGGAAATACAAATGCCCCAACGATGATGATAGCTGAGAAAGCTTCTGATATGATAAAAGAAGACTGGTCATCGTACAGATAATGTCTTGAATTTTAGTCCTAAGTTTCAAATAAACTTACTTATCTTCTAACTGTAAACTGATCAGAATATTTAAAAATTAATGTTATAGTCTTTATCGGGTGGACCATGGCCAAACGCGAAAGTGTTTGTTTGTTGGTTCATCCTTCAATCATGCCGCGACAGAGCCACGGAAAAAGATTTTTGTGTGAGTACAGATAAGGACTGAGAGAGTAACAAAGGTTACTTTTTATCCAGAAAATTAAAGAAGTTCCCGTGGAAATTAAAAAACTTATTCCATGCTGACGAAGTCGAGGTCATCGAATATAAACGATAAATATGTAATCGTAGGTTATGGTATATATATTTTTATATACTTTATTCACCGAGAAATTCTTATATTTTAAATGTTAATTAGAGTATAGTATGTTAGAACTAATTGCTTTAATTATAATCAATTACATAATATTGACAAAGTTAATTAAGTAGAACGTAACAAAAATAAATGAGCAAAGAAGGAAATTTCCTTCTCTTGTAATGACGAAAATTATTACGAGATTGTGATCAAGAGGAGGGGTATTTTCCTAAAATTTACATTTTATTACAAACATAAAGCTAACGAAATTGTGTAAACCCAACATCATACTAATATTATAAATGCGAAAGTCACTTTGTTTGTTGGTTTGTTGGTTTGTCCTTCAATCACGCCGCAACGAAGCAACGGATTGACGTGATTATTGGCATGGGTATAGTTGAGGACCTGGAGAGTGACATAGACTACTTTTTATCCCGGAAAATTAAGGAGTTCCCGCGGGAATAACACAAAACTTAAACCACGCGGACGAAGTCGCGGGCATCAGCTAGTTTGTTATTAATTAAAATGTTTCTGCACATGATTTTCATTTTTTTTATTTTTAAAGAAATTTTCCTGAAAGTTCATCTCTGAATCTTAGTGGCTAACACTATAAAATTAAACAATACCCGACTACCAGTTTATACTCTAACAGTTTAAACTCTAAACTCTTTTTCCAGTATTTTAGAATATTGATAATTTCATTATGCTGAATCTCATTGACTGAATAAAAATCAAAGAATGGGTAAAAACAATCCTGAATAATAGAGAGCGTTTTTTATGCACCTTTAATTAGAGCAATAACAGTTCATTTAGAAATTGCAAAAAAATTAAGTAAAAACTTTGTGACTCATTATCTTCGCGAAGGTAAATAAATATTTAGTCAGTCCATTCGACCTTGTATGTTACTTTATATTATATTATACAATACAACTCTTTGGGTTATTTTAGACTAGCAATATTTTAGATTTATTTTAGAACTCCCCCGGAAACTCCTTAATTTTCCGGGATAAAAAGGATAGCCTATGTCACTCTCCAGGTCCTCAACTATACCCTTGCCAAAAATCACGTCGATCCGTTGCTCCGTTGTGGCGTGATTGAAGGACAAACCAACAAACAAACACACTTTCGCATTAATAATATTAGTATGATGTTTTAGGGACAGTCTTTTGACCCTTTTTTAATGTTTCATATTATGTTTTAAAACTGTAGCAGCGGAAAGATCTTTACACCACTACATTAGTATTAACGGTCTGTACTAATAACGTAACGTCGAAAAACAGTACCTACTTATCAAAAATTCCAAACAATGACTGGCGAAATATTTTAATTCCTATCCGTAGGGGATGCGTGACTTGCAAATCGATGAAATCACTTATGTATTCCTTCCGTGATAGCGATGATCGGTATATTATACGATACCTTTCATACATACAGAAAAGTTTTTTTACAGCGCTAACCAAAGGGGATTTCAATGAAGATAGCAGAAATAAAAATTGAGGAATTGGAATATACAAAATCCGATCAGTAAAAACAAAATTGGTAAACACAAAAATCCAAGTAGTAACACTTTTATAGCGTTTGAATACTACTAGTAGCTTATTAAGTGAATGGACAAGTTGCAGCTATTGTGTTTTTGAATACTAATCAAATAAATTCTTTTTTAGTGAATAACAAATAGAGGATCTCCCAAAAGTCGTTATATCCACGTCCCCTGTTAGTTTCATATTGAATAACCATTTTAAACTATCGATGAAAGTAAAAAAATTCATCGAACTTTGGTGATGTCATAATTCAATATTTCATACAAAATCTCATAATATAAAGATACATACAGCAAAATAAAGATTTTAAAAAGTGCTTAAATATGTTGCAAACTAAATAGACAAGATTTTAAATCTCTTCATTTCCGCCAACAAATTCGCATCCTGTCGAAGTATAGGAGAAATATCGCCCTAACAGTATTTATTAAAAAAAAAACATAAATTTCTGGCTCCAAAAATTTATAGGCTTTAATCCTGGATTGCGCAATTAACCGGTTTATGGTGGATGAAACTGGATTTTAAAACATTTTATAGACAGTCGTCATGTTCCCGAGTTTATGCTGCATTAAAACACAGTCGCGCATCAAGGAGCATGAGGTACACTTTGAGTTACAATTTTACTACCAAACTAAATGAGGCATTATATGCAGTCATTCATACAAGAACACATCTTCTAAGATAGTTGTAGAGACTAGTACCTATTCTATGTCAGAGACAAGGGCATTACTAGTTGAACAAACACCTTTATAAGGTATTTTTAATATGCGTGCGAGTTGCGATATCCGTACTGCATTATTTTGAAGAAGTATGCGAGCAACGCACATTCTAAATATCCCCTGAAATGGTTCCCCTGATATGGCAATGAACGAGCATATAAGTACTACTCTTAGCTCGAATCCCTCAGCCTGGATCTCTTTATCAGCGTGCGTGAGCTTTAACTGAGACTTCGACAATCGTGTCACAATATTAAGTAGGTACGTTAAGAAATGGTATTCTGTTTGATGACTTATCAATTCCTGTCTTGAAGAATCATATCCAAATCAAAATTACCTTAATATGCAAATTCGCTTGTGTTTAAATGATGAAGTTTTAATACTTGTGTAATCTTGCGGGACAAATCCCATAATAATATTACTATTATGAGCACTATAGTATTATTCAAACGAGTTGAAAAGAGAGAGAAAGAGTAGAGTAGAGAACTAAAAAATACAAAAAATTTAAAAAACCGTGTTTTATTGTGCTGGGTTATGAAAAATAAAGTGAAGCTAACTGGAAATATCGCTTGATTCGCTTGTTTCTTTTTCCCAGAACATCCGCTACGTGGCTACTACGAGTACGTACTATACGTACTCTTACTCTGAGTTTTAACATTGCAAATACGATTGATCGGCGTGAGAGCTCACCACGCCAAGCGTCAAAGTAAAATGGACCTTTTGGGTCCATTTTACTTTGACTTTTGGATCTTGCTTTAAAGTCACAAATTCAGTGTTTGGAGCGCTGGCTGTGAATAAATACACGAAATGGTGAAATGAGCTCTAACCCAATGCAGTTAAGGTTCATTATACTTTGACGCTTGGCGTGGTGAGCTCTCACGTCGGTCAATCGTATTTGCAATGTTAAAACTCAGAGTAAGCGTACTGGCATTCGATGTAAAACATAGAAGCTGAAATTGTTGACTGTTGCTATGAAAAATGTTTCTCGATGATAACTGATTTAGGGTTTCACTAAAGGATTTCGAAGGCTCGGAACCCTTAGCCCGCCACTGCAAAGTGAAAACTTGCGACTCTATGACAACTATTATGTCACTTATGTGACTTATTCTCACAGAAACTTTGCGGTGACCACTCATTTAACGTTAATACCCACTCTGTATCCCTCAAACTTCACAAGACACAAACAGTATTGCGCGCGCCAAAATCAAATGTCAATTCCTTTTGTAGGCGTCAAAACCACAGAACCAAACATATGACCATAGATTACGTCAAATCATGGATGCAGGAATCAAATCATAAATATGACTATAAATGACATTTGCTTTCAAGAGGATCTTTGTGAAATTCGGAAACAGCGATTACAAGTTAGCCACCACTCATTGGTCGCGTTGGGCCAACGTAAGCTTGAGGCAAAACTAACTTTAGTGTACGCTTTGTACATTTCCTAATTCAAACAAAACAATGCTGAATACGGCTCAGACAATGCCCAGTTCGGTATCCATTGTGCCCGACGACAACTTCACGATTGTTAGGTTTGTCTTCTTAACTCATACTTGAACAATGATACATACGTAGTTACATAAGTACGTACAGCCAAGCAATGGCATTTATTTCCTATGTTCGAGTGTCCTAAATTGCCAACCCCTGTTTTAGGTAAACTTTTCGTAAAATAATAAAAGTGCCATGGAATCAGAAAGTACTATCGTACAATTACAGTACTTCCTTAATGAATGGTAATAGGTACGTGGTTAAACTTAGGTTACAATTGTCAAAAGTGTTAATAAAACTAAATATCCTGCTCTTTTTTCTGTGGGCTATTCTACTCGCTTAAAAGTACGTTTAAATAAAAGAGAACCTACTCCTTTTAGAGTCTGTTAAAAATAGGATATCCATACGTTCATTTCGTTCGTAAGAAACTGCCCACACTTGTGTTTAAATGACGATATTATACAAGTTAATTCTATTTCTGCGTCTTTGTATGTGGCCTCAATCATAACAAAACAATACGAAATTGCACTTCACATTAAAAAAAAAGATACGCGCCGAATTGAGAACCTCCTCCTTTTTTGGAAGCTTCCTACGTTTCTGTTGTGTGGGCGAAAATTCCATTGAAATTCCCTATTATTTGTATTTATTTATGAATCCATACTAATAATATAAATGCGAAAGTGTGTCTGTCTGTCTGTCTGCTACGCTTTCATGGCCCATCTATTCAACTGATTTTGATGAAATTTGGTACAGAAATAGGTTGTATCTCGGGGAAGGACATAGGCCTCTTTTGATCCCGGAGAATTTGAGAGTTCCCGCGGAAATCGAAAAACCTTAATTCACGCGGACGAAGTCGTTGACATCATCTAGTTTGGAATAAAGTTCGATTTGAATTGCTGGTACAAAGCAAATAATATAATAATGTGTATTTAAAAAAATTGCGTGTGTCAGCTCCAACGCACGACTGGAGTTTACTCTTTACGAACGATTATAAATAGTTATTTGTTATACAAGAGTGAAAAGTTGTTTTTTAACCGCGTGCTCAATTTTGATGACCGAGCAAGCGAAGGATTCTAAAATTGAATCACGAGCGCAGCGAGTGGTTCAAAAATTAGAATCCTGAGCGTCAGCGAGGGAATCAAAAGAGCACGAGGTGAAAAATCTTTTCACTCGAGTGCAACACGTAACTTTTCATCCCACCTCAGCGAGGAAATGACATGACGTGAAGAAAATGGTGCGCGCAAAGCAAATTAAAAAAGTACACCAAGAAGGTTACGAGTGTGAGTTTTTAACAAATTAAAAACGGTTGTATGGACATTCGGCACCATAGAGGTAGAAGTAAATAGGTTTTAATGATGTTTTGAATCCACAAACTTCATAGAGGAGTGATATTCACTAACGTGCACACGATGTTCTAAATTCAATTTACTTTATCCTCAAGAGGATAATAACGGCTTTTGCATTCAGATATCGAAGGTTAAAAATACTCTTTCCGAGATGGTGGGATGAAAATAGTATTAAATAGATTAGTAAATGAGGGTAAATGCACGCATTTTTTGTATTACCTACTAAAAGCATGCTATGAGTAGATACATTTATTTATATTAATTATATAATTAATATTAATCAAAATACATTACATAGTCATGGAAACATAAGCAAGTGTTATTATGGAAACAAGTGTTACCATGGAAACATAAAGTCAATAACGTAACGGAGAAAGTTTGATTTTACTCCCCATAAATGTTCATATCCCGGGCTTATATAATTATATATAATTATGAAAATCGATTCTAATGGAGGTAAACTCAGATATATTGCACATAATATAATTGGCGTGATCGATAACCCTGCTATTGCAACGACCCCATTCAACCCTATTGTAAAACATTTCAAACTTCATATAAACTCCAACCTAAATTGAGAGTATATATCACAAAGAGACAATAGAAACCACAAATAGTTCTGGATTAATGGTTAGTTAATCAAGTAAATTGTATATAATTTTGAAGTTTTGTCAAATACTGCGGTGAAATAGATAGCTCCCAAGCTCAAATATCTAACTAACATCTAGATGTAAACATAATTATATGAGCCGACGGTATGAGCTATATTACACAGACTTACTTATTGAACCTAAATTTTTTTTTGTCACAGAAAGTATTTAATGTCATTGAGGGTTTGACCTCGTATAAAGTCTTTACCTGTCCATATAGCTATAAAGATGAATCTTACCTACATGAATTCATAAATGTATTTTGATTTGTGTTCATAAATTAAATGACGAAGTCCATAGGAATAGTTTGACGACCTCCGTGGCGCAGTGTGTAGCGCTGTTGTCTTAACGTGCGGAGGTCCCGGGTTCGATCCCCGGCAGGGTCAATTTGGGAATTTATAATTTCTGAATTTTCCCTGGTCTGGCCTGGTGGGAGGCTTCGGCCGTGGCTAGTTACCACCCTACCGGCAAAGACGTGCCGCCAAGCGATTTAGCGGTCCAGTACGATGCCGTGTAAAATAGAAACCGAACAGGGGTATGGGTTTTAACTGCCATGCCCCTAACAGGTTAGCCCGCTACCATATTAGACTGCATCATCACTTACCATCAGGTGAGATCGCAGTCAAGGGCTAACTTGTAGTGGATAAAAAAAAAAAAAGAATAAAACGGATATCAACAAAAATAATGATTTAATTACTGAAGTAACTAAGCGCCTAGTGCCTAAAAATAAGTATTTTCCGAACTGCCATTAGACTAGTGTTTTTTTCCATGGAACTGGAACTAAATTTGGATTAACTGCACTTTCATTGGACAGAACTAAATGCTTTTTACATCGCGATCGTGCGGCAGCACTGACATTTTAAAAACTCATTGTCAGGACAGCTAACAATTCGTATAACGCTTAGAGCTGAAAAATCGGCTTGTAAAGGCAGAAACAAACTAGGAATAGTCTATTCGTTAGCTAATATTATTACTAATAACAAAATCATTTAAAAGTGTCGTGTGAAGTGAAAATATGATGATCTTATGACACCTACGTACAACATATTTTACGAACCAATTAAGAAAATTTGAGCTTCAACACATTGGATATTATCTGGTTAAGCCGGTGAAACAGGATTCCGAATACTGTAACGCATCTTAAAAATAATAAAGCCGTAGGTAAACACAAGAAATGGTTTGATTATAGACGATACGAAATTCGGTTAAATAAATCATTATTATCTTAGTTAGAGTGTAACACTACCCTAACTGTAATATCCGGGCGTCGGTAAGAGGAAAGAACTTTCCTTTGTTTTCATTCAATATCGATTGCGGTTCAGGCTGACTACGTAATTTTTGTAACAATGTATTTTCTACAAACCGACAAATTGGGTTCTCTACCTCTCGCTTCCTTAGTTTGTTCTTGTAATTTAATTGATTGTAGTCGTTTCTCAAATTATTTTATCATCAATTCATTGAATTCAATCTCTTTATTTTTCCTTCATATTTCAAGTGGGGTCCGCTTTTAATGGTCTTTCTTAAATTTATATTACAGCGTTTGTTTGAGAGGTTTTATCTTCATCATTGACCCTATTGATTCATTCAATAAAATAGTGAGTTGATTTTATTTTTTGCATTTTTAGTTGGCTGGGTTCAGGTAAGCCTTTTAAAAAATGTTTAAATGCTTATTCTTATAGGTATATTTCCTTTGAGTGGAATTTCAGATCTTCAATATTTAAAAGTACTTTTCCTCCATGGCCGGTTCGTTGTCTCCACCCTGTTTGTGAAAATAGTGCCGCGGGTTAGAATTGAAGTATCGACCTTTCAAATTTCAGTCTTAGTATATAGTCAGAGCTATCAATGCTTTCAAATCTTCAGGCGATATATTTGAATTCCCACGATATTTTGAATTCCTACCATATATATATTATATCATATATATTATACCATATATATTATATCATAGTTCTTCCCCTAGCTTAGATTTCCCAGGGAAAATAAAATTTGCAAGTTCAGATGGGGCGTTGGCAATGCTTAAAGATGTTTACGCTCCGTGCCTCGCTGTACATTGCTATGGCTCGGGTTTTGTGCTGGGGAATCGGTAAGCTCTACAGGTTCATGTGACACAGGAACTGACAGGATGACGCACAAACAATAACTTTTTTAACCCACGACGGCACAAAGACGGTATATGCATTAAGCATTCGAAGTACCTAATATTATGTATTTGTGCAAGTTTTTGATATCATTTTCCAGATAGGGTTGATGGTAATACAGTTTTTTTTTTGCCGAAGTACTTAGTGTAGGTTTTTGGCTACACAGATGTTGTTATTTAATGGCTATTTTTACCCTCGACGAAGCGGAGACGGTATATGTGTTTGCCCTAAGAGGTTGTGTGTTTGTTTGTTTGTTTGTGCACTTTTTTGTCACCATTTTTCTCAAAAAGTACTGGGCCGATTGAGATGCGGTTTTTTGCATTAGATACGTATAGCTTGTGAGAAGGTTTTTAGATATATTTTAGGACCATAGACAACCAAGCTGAGCTGTAGTCTATGATTTTAATATTTCAACATGTTACCATTTTTCACAAAAACTACTGGGCCGATTGAGATGCGGTTTTTTGCATTAGATGTGTATAGCTTGTGTGAAGGTTCTTAGATATATTTTAGGACCATAGACAACAAAGCTGAGCTGCAGTCTATGATCTTAATTTATGATCTTAATTTTTCTATGTGTTGAAAATTTTCACAAAAAGTACTGGGCCGATTGAGATGCGGTTTTTTGCATTAGATATGTTTAGCTTGTGAGAAGGTTCTTAGATATATTTTAGGACCATAGACAACAAAGCTGAGCTGTAGTCTATGATTTTATTTTTTCAATATGTTACCATTTTTCACAAAAAGTACTGGGCCGATTGAGATGCGGTTTTTTGCATTAGATGTGTATAGCTTGTGAGAAGGTTCTTAAATATATTTTAGGACCATAGACAACAAAGCTGAGCTGTAGTCTATGATCTTAATTTTTCAACCACTGTTACAATTTTTCACAAAAAGTACTGGGCCGATTGAGATGCGGTTTATTGCATTTAGGACTTCGTGCGATTACAAAACAGGAAACTGGTACCAAAATTTTAAAAAATCAGCGCCATTTTGAAATTCTTTGTTAATTGACCGATTTCGTTTAAAATCTATATTTAGGGCTCCCTGGGGTCACAAAACAGGAAACTGGTACCAAAATTAAAAAAAATCAGTGCCATTTTGAAATTCTTTGTTAATTTATCGATTTCGTTCAAAATCGATATTTAGGACTCCCTGGGGTTACAAAACAGGAAACTGTTACCAAACTTTAAAAAAACAGCGCCATTTTGAAATTCTTTGTTAATTAACCGATTTTGTTCAAAATCGATATTTAGGGCTCCCTGGGGTCACAAAACAGGAAACTGGTACCAAAATTTTAAAAAATCAGCGCCATTTTGAAATTCTGTGTTAATTGACCGATTTCGTTCAAAATCGATAGTTAGGGCTCCCTGGGGTCACAAAACAGGAAACTGTTACCAAAATTTTAGAAAATCAGCGCCATTTTGAAATTCTTTGTTAATTGACCGATTTCGTTCAAAATCTATATTTAGGGCTCCCTGGCGTCACAAAACAGGAAACTGGTACCAAAATTTAAAAAAAATCAGCGCCATTTTGAAATTCTTTGTTAATTGATCGATTTCGTTCAAAATCGATATTTAGGACTCCCTGGGGTTACAAAACAGGAAACTGTTACCAAACTTTAAAAAAACAGCGCCATTTTGAAATTCTTTGTTATTTAACCGATTTTGTTCAAAATCGATATTTAGGGCTTCGTGGGATTACAAAACAGGAAACTGGTACCAAAATTTTAAAAAAATCAGCGCCATTTTGAAATTCTTTGTTAATTGACCGATTTCGTTCAAAATCGATATTTAGGGCTCCCTGGGGTCACAAAACAAGAAACTGGTACCAAAATTTTTAAAAATCAGCGCCATTTTGAAATTCTGTGTTAATTGACCGATTTCGTTCAAAATCGATATTTAGGTCTCCCTGGGGTCACAAAACAGGAAACTGGTACCAAAATTTTAGAAAATCAGCGCCATTTTGAAATTCTTTTTTAATTGACCAATTTCGTTCAAAATCGATATTTAGGACTCCCTGGGGTTACGAAACAGGAAACTGTTACCAAAGTTTTAAAAAATCAGCGCCATTTTTATTTATTTTGTTATCACCATAATAAATGAATTCAGTTTAGTACAGTAAAATCTGTTACTACTTGTAAGTCTAACCACAACCCGTGAGCTGCTTTAGCAGCTCGCGCACAGGGCGAAATACTAGTTAGATATATATAGCTTGAGAGAAGGTTCTTAGATATATTTTAGGACCATAGACAACTAAGCTGAGCTGTCTCTATGATTTTAATATTTCGATATGTTACCATTTTTTACAAAAAGTACTGGGCCGATTGAAATGCGGTTTTTTTCATTAGATGTGTATAGCTTGTGAGAAGGTTCTTAGATATATTTTAGGACCATAGACAACAAAGCTGACCTGTAGTCTATGATTTTATTTTTTCAATATGTTACCATTTTTCTCAAAAACTACTGTGCTGATTTAGATGCGGGCTTTTTGTTTTAGATATATTTAGCTTGTACCTAGATGCTGCCCAGGGTATCATGATGGAGTCAGGAGGCGATCATGGGAACTCCTTAAATTCTCATCGTATACCCGTCGCGTTTGGACTCTTTTGATTTGTCCATTTGAAAAGGGTTTGGCCATAGTCCACCACACTGGTCAAAAAAACTACTGAGCTGTCAAAGATGCAGTTTTGTATTTTAGATATTATGTAATATATACGTTTGCTACGTTCTAATTGTTGTTTCAAAGTTATACAGGTCAAAGGTATAATGGAGCTCTGCAGTTCGTCGTGGGTTTTTTTAAAATTTTTAATTTTATTACTTGTTTCTATAAGGGAACGCTTCAATTCCTCAATCTCATGCTGCAGGGGCTACACAATATTGTATCACCTTTGAAAAGGTTCTTAGATATTATGTTAAAAAGTTAATCGTGTTATGGTATATTGTTAGGCCATCAGGGAATGGTGCAGTTTGCTATGGGTCATTTTCAATCTATAACTGACTTGGTCAGTGTTTGGGAAGGCACGACTAATACCCAACGGGTGTCGGTGTGATTACCATCTATGACGTTGCGGATTTTGGTCCATCACTAAACTGCCGTTCAGAAGACAGAAAATCCTATAGTGAGAGGATACGTTAAAAAGGATCATTTTGGGCTTAACGTTACACTGGCTAAACCCCTGGTGGTATGGTGGGTATGAAACCATTACCTGGTAGGTAAAGGCTATATAGAATAAAGAATATAGAACCCCTGTTAGATTTTATCTTTTCAATTCAAGTTTCCGCGCAATAAAACATTTTTGTTGCCATTACTTTCGTCCTAGATACTAAAAGCCCGTGTGTATCGAATATGGAATCCTCAGGGATAACGCTGCGTCGTTGCGGGAAAGAATTCCTTAACAAAGAACGAAATGTTTTGGAACACTTACTATGTGATATATTGCGTCCGTCCGCTCCACTCGTTACCGCTGTTCGTGTATTGAATACTTCCAAGAATTTTCATGTTATGAAGATTACACTCTGATGGAATAGCTTCCAACGAATACCGTTTCGTACAATGCACTGTTTGTGCCTATAATTCCCTGTATCAGTACTAACTTACTTTCTTTTACCCAAATCTAGTAGATAGTTATGTGCAAAATATGTAGAGAATACTTTTGAAATACATCTTTATTAAAATTATGATGTGAATTATCGAAGTTATTTTTGCAAGGTATATTCTTTCTTCGTAATTCCCAATAGAACGGACTATTTTTTTGCTGTTGACATTTCTTAGTTAAAGAGATTTATATAAATTTTCTTCCTCTGCGGACTCATGTTCATAATATTATATTTTCAGAAATGCGGGCATAAATTAAGGCTGAAAGAAATTGATAGTAACTAAGGTTGGATTTAAAATAGCTGGCAAGTTAAGGTTAGAAACAAGTCGAACCTTCGACGTTGGGAAACTTCTCACAGTATATCCGAAAACTGGAACGAAAAAGTCCTCTCTTTTGAAAGGAGATTATTTAGAAAAACTTCAGAAAGAATTTTAAGAAAATTCTCACAGCAAGCAAAACCTGAAGTATGAATGTTTATACAATACCACCCCTGCAATTTACCCAATACTGTACCTAAGTATTTGTTGCAATCAACATTAAATTATTTCTAATAAAATAGCCACCACACTGCGCGAGCACTTAACTTCCGCCCTGCCCTGTCAACATCCGTGCAAAGCGGTGGTAATTATATGTGACTAGCTGATGCCCGCGACTTCGTTCGCGTGGATTGAGGGTTTTTGGTTCCCGCGGGAACTCTTTAATTTTCTCACCGTTTAAACCTTTCCTGGACTACGACAAACATTTCAAAACCAAACAAACAAATTTTTAGCGAGACAAACGAACAGCATTTGATTTTTATATATATAGAAGAGAAGATTATAGCGGTCGCCCGCGACTTCGTCCGTGTGCAATTTCTGACTTCCTTAAGATTATGAAATTTTCCCGCTGCAAGAGGCCTATCCACAAAAGTCCTACCTTTTAGTAGGTAAATATCGCGACTTCGTAGTTCATACCCATGGACAGTGGCGTGCACAGGGTTTGATGCGATGGTTTGTATTACTTAGGTAGCCTGCCTATCAGCAAATCTTAATGAAAAATTAACATTGAACCATTACAATTAGGTTAAACACTGTTTTTATGCCTCTATGATACCCATGGAGATTGTAATTTACGTAGATTTTTTAAATATTGTGTTAATACGGTTGCTTTCAAAGATAAAAAGAATTTGTTTACAAATAGCTGATGCCCGCGACTTCGTCCGCGTGGTTTAAGGTTTATTGATTCCCGCGGGAACTTCTTGATTTGCAGGGATAAAGTAGCCTATGTCACTCTCCAGGTCCTCAACTATACTCATGCCAAAAATCACGTTACGAAACCCATGAACATTTTGTATTTTGATTTTATTTTATTTATTCGTAAATTTTCCAATGTTTTTAATAGTGATTCTGCTATTTCGGAACGGAGACAAATACAACAAATCAAAAACCACGAAAATCGGTGCAGCCGTTCTAGAGTTTTATGTGTTCGAACAAATCCGACTTTGTTTTATATAATAAAATAGAGGTCGCCCGCGACTTCGTCCGCGTACAATTTCTGTTTTCCTATGAGATTTACCTGCTGCAAAAGGCCTATTTATAGCGGCTATATAGCTTCGGCAGGCTTTAATTATTTACAACTAAAAACTTAACCTTAATGCCGACTTCAAAAACCTAGAAGCGTCATGCAAACTTTCAACCCCAATTCCACCCCCTTTAGGGTGGATTTTCGTAAAACTGCTTACAGAGGTTATTGTTATTTAAAATACATCCCGATTTTCAAGTAAAACTTCAAACAAATAAGATTTTTCATACAAAATTCCAACCCCAATTTAACCCTCTTTGGGGTGAATTTTCATAAAATTGCTTATGCAGTTAATTATTACTTAAATTTAATAACCTTAATGCTGATTTCAAGTCTCTAACTTCAAAAACTTAAAACCCCTAATGTAAGCTTCCAACCCCTATTGCACCCCTATCGGGGTAGATTTTCATAAAATTGCTTATGCAGATTATTACTATGTAAAGCTAATAATCTAAATCCCGATTTTCAAGTCGCTATCTTCAAAAACATAGAATTTTCATAGAAACTTCCAACCCCCATTTCACCCTCTTTGGGGTAGATTTTCGAAAAATTGCTTATACAGGTTATTTTTATTTAAAACTAATAACCTTAATCCCGATTTTCAAGTCTCTAACTTCAAAAACTTAGAATCTTCATGTAACCTTCCAACCCCCATTTCACCCCCTTTGGGGTTGATTTTCGTAAAACTGCTTATATAGATTTTTATTATTTTAAACTATTAACTTCAATGCCAATTTTAATGTCTTTAACTTCAGTAACAAAGGACTTTCATACAAACTTCCAAACCCCATTTCAACCCCTTAGGTATGAATTTTCTCAAAACCGTTTCTTAGCTGACGTCTACGCCATAGATGGAACCTACCTTCCACATTTCAAGTCTGTATGTTCTATAGTTTCTGAGATATCGTGATGAGTGAGTCAGTGACCTTTTATATAAATAGATATAAAAGAAAATGGTGCTGTTTTTGTTACTGCCAACTACTCGAGTTTCGAGCCATTTAAAACATCAACTCAAAAGCAAGAGTTATGTAAATGAAAAGGAAAACTACAAGCTATAAAATTGAAATAAAACTGCTAAATGAAACCGTATGAATAAAATCGGTATAAGCGGGGGCGATTGCAAGAGTTTTACGGGATTCCAGGCAATATTGGCTCCATGTTAAATGGAATTTATTGACGGTAAACGACTTTAAGCATGTACCTATATTATTCCTTTACAAAACTGAGAATAAAAGGTGGCCGTAGAGATATATTATTACTTCTCTTTAAAACTGCTTAAAATTTATATACTTAATCGGGGATTTATTGGTTACTCATTTATCAAGTAGGTACTTATCTTTTATAATACACAATTTAAGTATCTTCAAGAATAGATAGCAAATTTATTCTATGCATTGCCAACAAAGAGAACTGTAGAAATTATGATAATATCATATTATTATCCTAGCTACTACTATTATAAATGCCAAAGTAACAACGAACAGAAAGCAACGTACCTACGTTATTTTTTGCATGGGTATGTATAGTTAAGGACATGGAAAGTGATATAGCCTGCTTTTTAACCCCGGAAAATTAAGGAGGAATTTAAAAAAAAATCCGCGCGGACGGAGTCGCGGGTTTCAGCTACCTAATTACTTTATCAAAACATAGAACGCTTTCCTACTAAACTATGTTATATTCAAACTTATAACAACAAATATTATATTTTAAATGGTAATTAATTATTAATGGTTATTTTTTAATTATATACAGTGTTTGCTATCTAAGCATAATCTATTATTTACAGTTTAAATAAGATGATGATGAACCGTAGAGTAGGTAAGTACCTAAAAACCGTAAATTCTGACTAGTCTAGACTAGACAGTTGCCACCATTCCATGCGGGCATTATTTTGTTCAGTTACTTTACTAAGCTTCAATTAATATGAAAAAATGCAAAAGTTTATTTTGATTTACGAGTGACCTCTAATAATATAAGGAGCTTAGTTTAGTCATAATTAAACAGAAACCAACAAAGGTTCGCCAAAGACATTTGCAATACAAGCACAAGATAAATGTATCTATCGCGAGCGTCCACCAACAAAGCACTCAAGTACCGGAAAACACTGTAAATGAATTTCGCTTTTTCCCTGCGTCGAATTTAGGAAGCGTGTGAGAGACATGAATGAACCGCGCATATACGAACTTATTAATAAAGTTTTGTTTATATGCTCAAAACTTCATTATTAATTTTCATCTGAATTTTAAGCTGACTTTCTAAAAAGGCGGATCTCAATTTTGTTTGAGTTGTTACTTACTTGATAAATCCGTTTACTTTGGTTATATTTAGATTTAATAATGACCTAATTAATATTTTCAAGAAGGATCTTCCCTTAACGAATAAGAGTTGTTATTCATTCGCGCTTACATTCACTTAAAGCTGGTCTGTGTGTGTGTGTGTGTGTCATCCAGATCCGTTTAGCTGTTCAGTACGCTTACTCTGAGTTTTTACATTGCAAATTCGATTGACGTGGTGAGCGTTCACTCACATTAGCGTTTAAGTAAAATGAAAAAATGAACCTTAACCGCATTGGTTTAGAACTCATTTCATCATTTCGTGTATTTATTCACAACCAGCGCTCTAAACAGTGAATTTGTGACTTTAAAGCAAGAGCTTTTGGGTCCATTTTACTTTGACGCTAATGTGAGTGAACGCTCACTACGTCAATCGAATTTGCAATGTAAAAACTTAGAGTAAGCGTACTGGCGTGATTGAGGAACAAACATCCATCCACCCTACGATATTTAAGACGTTTCTTCCACCCATCCATCCAAACTTTCGCATTTATAATACTGGTATAGATATGATATTTGAAATTAAATGCAGTTACATCTTTCCCTTTCAGTCCAGTCCCAATGTTTAAAGTCACGGCATAGCGTGTTGAAATGCAATGTGGCCGCTAACATTAGCTCTAGGTATATTAACAAGACAAGGCAACACCTAGTTTGGCTGCAATAATGTAAATTTGATAGCTTTCGTGTTCTACAGCGATTCACAAGGTATAGTCATATCGCTTAATTAAATCTGATATCCAAGAAAGTAAATAGGGTGCATACAAACATTTTTAAAATTCATAGCGTGCAGTGTTCACGGCCCTATTGGATACAAATTGAAATCAGCTTTATTTCGTTAGCTATCAATTTTTGCCTGGTGGGAGGCTTCGGCCGTGGCCTAGTTACCACCCTACCGGCAAATACGAGCCGCCAAGCGATTAAGTGTTCCGGTACGATGCCGTGTAGAAAACTAGAAACCGAATAGGGGTATGGGTTTAATATAACTGCTTTACCCCTTACAGGCTAGCCCGCTACCATCTTAGACTATTGCATAGAATTTTTTATCAACTTGCTATGACTACTTGTGTTGTTTTTGATTCCCCTTGGACCCCTACAAAAAATTTTGATTCCCCTTGGACACCCGGACTATTGAAAACATAATTCTTTAAAATTATTTCGCCTTTATATTTTCAACAACTTGAAGTCAACAACACAAGTAGTCATAACAACCAAAATCACCTTTTCATAAAAATATTTCGCCTTTATATTTTCAACAACTTGAAGTAGTCATAGCAACCAAAGTGTTAGGTTTTTTTTCGTTACGGAATTTCTGGAATCGGTCTCCACGCTCAAGGCCCGCGATAGAAGCTATGCAATAGCTTAAAAATCATCCTTATTTCTTATTCATTTCTATAAATTGGCATAAATATGAGTATTTTGACGTTTGAATGGCAGTCTCTCCCAGTCAGACTCGATCATACATTATCGAATACTTTGATGTTTATGTCGTAATTTGATGACGTTGCGATAGCAAATGAATATTGCCATTAAAACTAGTGCGAAATTAACTAATTAAATTAATTCTTTCGTGAGGCCTCTATACTTTGAAACACTTTAATGGTGTAAGTTTAAATAATACCGCAAAAATATATAAAAGCTGTTAAATTAATACCTACTTAAGGAAGGACGTTAACAATAGTTTCTATAATATAGCTTTTGCCCAGGACTTCATTGACTACTTAGGTTTTATAAAATCCCGCAGAAATTATTTGTTATCTCGGGATATAGATGCCCGTGACTTCGTCCGCGTGTTTTAAGATCCTTGATTCCGCGGGGATCTTTAATTTTTCGGGATATTAAGTATGTTGTTTCCCGTGGTGCCCATCTTTAACTCTATACCAAATTTTATTAAAATCGCTTGTAAAGATGGGCCGGTACAGCCAGACAGGCAGAGAGACAGACACACTTTCGCATTTATAATATGTATGAATATGTAATGAAATTATTTATTTATTCCACGTAGGACAACTTGTGTCACATTAGATAAGTCAAAACCCAAGACTCTACCATCGCGCGGGTTCGAAACAGCTGACTCGACTCGACTGAGAAGAGCCGACATGAAACTCAGCAGTTGCTCTGTTCATAAAAATATATGGATTGCTATATCGAATGAGATAGTCACATAATATTATGACACATATACACAAACAACCATCGAAATAGAAATAGGTACTAAAATTCTACATGCAAACAAATGACAACACCTAACATCTAGCAAACCAAGAGCAACCCTGTTTCAGTTTGACGGTGAAAAAAGAAATATGTCTAGACAGTCGTTAAAAATGTTAATATCCGCTCCACGAAATGTAAAAAGATGTCGAGCGTAAATGACTCTAAACTTTACGATGTTGCATCCGTTTCTGAAAAACTCTTAACATTTCTTGCAACACAGTTGGTATTTTTATGTTATCATTTTTTCGTTTTACACGCTGAAAATTCATATTTTTCTCGCTTTTCTTTTAATTAAGCTACTTAGGTAAGTAATACGCCTGAAGTAAAAGGCAATAGTTTCCATGTTATCTCTTTCGGTTAAAAAGTGCCATAACGTGTCGTGATTTTTGGCATGGGTATAGCTGAGGACCTGGAGAGTGACATAGGCTACTTTTTATAACGGAAAATTAAGTAGTTCCCGCGGGAATAAAAAAAACTTAAACCACGCGGATGAAGCCGCGGGCATCAGCTAGTAATATATATGATTAGATGCGACACTTTATTTTCGCCTTTAACATACTTAAATTCCCAAATGCCTGAAACTACGAAATATAGATGAAATATAAATCGTCCAACCAAAGAAGAAATAAAGGCCATAAAACCATGTATTGAATTGAAGAAACCGACGACACAAACCCGAATAAAATTCTCTCTTCGCTCGGCATCAAATATTCTTTTCACTAAAAATATTTATTTTTCGTGTGAAAGAAAAATATCTAGACGGTCATGAAAAAAATATTAACATCATCCCAGCATGATAGGCCACTGAGGGAATTGGAGCGTGAATGACTTCAACTGCAAAACTGTTGCAGTTTCTGAACAACTCTCACAATTTCTTGCAACGCTGCTCTGCTTTCAGCGATTCCTTCACAACGTATAAATAAATTAGTATTTTTCATGTCGAATATAATTTTTGTGAAGGTGACGAATATTAGTGTATGTGCACACGTGTCGTGAAGCGTCAGGTATTGGATGAAGTGTTGTATGAACTAGTACGCATCGTTTCACACGTAGGATGAATCCAGCTATAGCAGTATTATCAACCTGCATCAGCGTTGCACGCTGCAGGTGTTACTTTGACGGAAGTCCATGATAATCAAGGAACAAGAAGCTTAATTGGCTATAATCTGACAAAGCAGAGAGATATTTATGTGGTTCAGCATGTAGCTTACACTTGAAGCTTGCAATTGCAAGCCAAGCCATGATTGGCTTGGCTTGCACCAGCACCACCCCACACAAATCTTCCAAATAATTCCCAACCGCATGTACGTTCACTCCGACACCAGAGCATCCTCCGGAGATTTTACAATCTCAATTGGTGTGATTG